>CAKALU010036239.1:0-50063 GCA_916700995.1 Hozukius guyotensis | reverse complement strand
TCATCTACACAGGGTGGCCCCCGGCACGGAGCCCACAACTTCAGTGGAAACTTTACACACAGGAAAGAGCCTCACGTCAACCCCCCACAGCCTGACAGTGTGCGTTTAAAAAACTGCATCCTACTTACAAAAAGAATCTGCGAAGACAAAATTTCTACACTGAACTACCTAGACGTACTAAAATAACCATGCCTCAAACTGCATGGCATTCATAAACACTACACTCCCCTGGTGTACTGACAAATATGCAGACAGAGAGAGATACAGATGGACAGATTTTTCTTCTTCTTCTTAACTTTTTTCCCCCTTTAAAAAGGAGGACATTACATAATTCTCCAAACACTTCCTCTCTAAGCCGAGAGCACTCTGGCGTTTTATCAGACACACACACACACACACACACACACACTTGACATATCCAAGCAGACAGGCAGCCTGTTCGGGCGGTCTGCATCACAGTCGCTATGACAACGGCGGGAGAACAATCCACAAAAACAGCCACTCGGGAGGAGGGGGGAGAGAGAGAGACGGACAGACAGACAAAGAGAGGGAGAGAGAGAGAAAGACAGAGAGACAGACAGCAGAGAGAGAGAGAGACAGACAGACAAAGAGAGAGAAAAGGGAGGGAGTGGGGGGCTAATAGGAAGCTCATGTGTACGTGCAGCTGTACCAACTCGGGCTCTGTGCCATTTCTTTGCCGGATCCCCAAGTCTGTTTCCTTCACCTGCCCTCTTCAGGAAAGAAAAATGTTCACAAACAGTGGAGTCACGTTTCATTTTCCAAAACATCTTTCTTTTCTTTGCGTTTTTTTCCATGACTTTGTCTAACAGAGAGTCACAAATAACAACCGAGTCTCACGGCAGTTTGTGAAATAGTCACAAAATTTTATCTATGTTATTTGTGTACATAGACATGAATCCCCTTTTTCCGTGACGCTTAGCACGACTTTCAACAACATATTTTTCTTGCGTTTTCCTACGAATGTTCACCAACGCGTGAGGCACATGTCAATTTCCGCTCCAGTCTTTTCAAAATAAAACTACTTAGTTAGGTTTAAGGGTAGATCGACTTGGTTAGGCTTAGGCAACAAACTACTTAGTTAGGCTTAGGAAAAGATCGACTTGGTTAGGATTACGCCAAAAAAACCTTTTAGTTAGATTTGGGAAAAGATCGCGGTTTGGGTTTAAATAACTTAAGTACGGAAGTTACGTGACAAATAAATCAACTTTGACTTGTGGTTTCACACGGGACACGAACACTGGTCTCCTGGGGGGGAAGTCCTGTGTTTTTTGACCCACCTATCCATCCTGATCTCCCTCTACACAGTGTTCACTGCTCTTTATAGTTCCCAGTCCACAATAACTTGGATTAAATACAAATTGATTTCATGCTGACCATCGCGAAAAAAATTTTTTAAATTTGTGTACATGAATCTATACATTCAATTTTGTTACTATTTCACGAACTGCTCTGCGACTGGGCTGCAAATAACACCAAATCAAAATGCTGCCATTTCCTCTCTACCTTACATTACTACTGATCACACAAACCAGAGGCTGGAAGAATATGTCACATTCTATACTTTTTTTTCCTACGGTACAAACCTCAACTGGAACATTTTGATGGCCGGGGCATTCATGTCTGATAATCAGCGCAGACTATGCTGCAGAATGACCACTCAGGTCCAAGGTAGTCAAAGCCAACGAGACTTTTTCAAATGTGCAGAATGTCACTGGGCACATTTTGGCTGGCGTGAAAGCTGAAGAGATACGGCTGAACAAAGTGGCACTTAGACTGCACCTACACCATGGGGTCTTTGGTGTTTCTGTAGGTACATAAACGGCTACAATGTATAGTTTCCTGTACGTCGTCAGAAATTCATCTGCACATGTTCAAAGACCTCACACACTGCTATAGATGTATTAGCTTTTCCTTTTCTAGCCCAACAGCATCATCCTTGATCCCCATCACAATGTGAATGTAAAGACTACTGATGGGATGAATGTACAACACCAGTAATCTATAGTTTTAGTGATGCTATGTCAGACAACAGGTAAAGCCTAGATGAGTATAAATCAACTACAGCAACACCTCAACAGTGATGTATAATTCAGGCAGTGTCCAAACTGAAACGTGATCACGATGCTGGCAACAGTCAAAAGGAACAAGATGAGAAAGAACCAGAGGTCACTCTCAACTTCCCCACGAGAGTCGATTCTGGGCCCATGTTTGTTTACATGAAAGTCACGTTTGATCGCGAGAGATTTTGCAAGATTACTCATCACACACTATAGGAACAAAACTGTTAAATTTAACATGTCATTATGTGTGGGGTCTCTCACATTTTCGAAATCTGTTAATATTTGAAAAATCTTATATAGTGTGGGCCAGCCTTAAGCTACAGGGTCCACTCCCAGAGCCTGATTCCAGCACAGCTTAAGAATCTAAAGTAAGAGAAGGTCTCTTTGTCTGTGTCTGTCTGCATACTGAAAGCAGCTTACATTTGCAAAGACCATATTGTTGTTTTTCCCAAACCCGTTAGCTTGGCACACAGGTGTAATGAACTGGAAAAGCAATGGTGTGGAAAATACACTGTTAATGTTCCAAAATATTTAGTGTATGTGCATAACAGAGATTAGGACTTCTCCGTCTCTCCAGGGACCTCCATTGGCTGACAGTTAGGATCCTCGAGGGGCTCTCTTTGTTATGTTTTGTGCGGCAGTCATTAAGTATCCATTAAAAAACTCAATGGCTCCTTAACTGTCAGCAAGCCAAAAATAAAACAAGAATCCCACACTTGCCATTTTCCTGAACAGAGAAAAGTGACAATTACGGAGCTTGAAAGGAGCATAATCACTGCTCTTCCCTGCGTTCAGTGGAAGTGCTGCATTTTCAAACTGTTACAACTTTTCACAAACTAAAGACTTTTAGGGCATTGTCACTAAAGGGTTTCAGCTGAGCTTTAAGCTGCTAACTCCACAAAGCTCACTTTGACAAAAAATCATACCACGTCTGACCCAAATCTGCTCAAAGTCTTCAGGGAAATGTAGTTTTTCTTGGCTATTTTTGCTACTCCGCACTCATCTTGTGAGTTCCAGTGCTTTGCGTGATACACTGAAGTGAACAGTTTGTGACAGCAGAGAGCAGGGTAAACATCTGCCGATCTCGTCTCCTCATCGCGGTCCACGGTCTCTGCTGGAGGAGGAGACGGGAAGGCAGAGAGAGAGAGACGGGAAAGGAGAAAGAGCGGTACAGAGAGCAGAGGTTGAGAAGATATTGTGATATGCAAAGGTTGGCAGGCAGAAAGACTGAGCCGAGGAGAGGAGATGAAAAAGTGAGACTGAAAGGTGAAGGGAGAAAAAAAAAACGGAAAAGAAGAGGCACTCAAGAAGCACGAACAAGAAGCAGAGTAAAGTCAGGGCACAGAAAGTGTAAGAGAGAACAGAGACAGACTCGGAGATGCAGAGACAAAAGAAATGTTCTCAGTGACATAGATACCGATTCTTAATTGGTCCAAACTAGGGCTGTCAAACTTAACGCGATAATAACGCGTTAGCGCAAATTCATTTTAACGCCACTAATCTCTTTAACGCATTAACGCAACTTGTGATTTTTAGGTTGTAGCGGGCTCAGTTTTAAAGCTAGAGTGAAGATACTGGCATCATATGAAACTAGAAAAACCTAAGGAATCCATTGGTACCAACCATGTCATACTAGCTTACATACTAACGCGCCAAACTTACGTTAAATTTTGGCGAGGAAAAACTGACATGGCCATTTTTAAAGGGGTCCACTGACCTCTGACCTCAAGATGTGTGAATGAAAATGGGTTCTATGGGTACCATGGATGTATTAAGAGAACTGAATACAGCGTTGGAGGCGGGGCCCCGTTCATTCCTATGAAAGTTGCTCAGGGTCGCATGATGCCAAAATGGCTGGACTTTCGTCTGGAAAATACCCGGATCTTCTGCATCCATAGGGCACATGGAACATGCGCAGTAGCGTCCACTCGTTCACATGACTCGGTCACGGGGTCCCAACGTCACGCCGTCGTCACGGCTTGCACTCTCGTCACGGTCTGGGTCTCATTCACATGAATGGAGGAAGGGAAATAACTCTGGATTCAGCTATTAGTGCATTTTACAACTTTTAGGACCTAATGATTTAAATAAGGGCTATTAGAGTGTTCATACTGGGTAGTTGATTCACATCAAAAAAAATTATCCGCTGAGTTACAGACGTCTCTTTCCCAATGTAAGTCTATGGGAAAAAGTCTTTTTGGGCCCAATGGCATCATGTGACGAACACAGAGGTTGCAGTACCGCCGGTTGGCCACTTCGAAAGTTGGGATCAACGACCGGCGATCTGCCTGGGGGCTTGATGGATACCCACAAGTCTCCCCTTTACAGATATGCCCACTTTATGATAATCACATGCAGTTTTTGGTGAGCCATAGTCAAGTCAGCACACTGACACACTGACAGCTGTTGTTGCCTGTTGGGCTGGAGTTTGCCATGTTATGATTTGAGCATATTTTTTATGCTAAATGCAGTACCTGTGAGGGTTTCTGGACAATATTTGTCATTGTTTTGTGTTGTTAATTGATTTCCAATAATACATGTATAGATACATTTGCATAAAGCAGCATATTTGCCCACTCCTACGTTGATAAGAGTATTAAATACTTGATAAATCTCCCTTTAAAGGTACATTTTGAACAGATGAAAAATGTGCGATTAATTTGTAATTAATCACGATAAATTATTGACAATCACGTGATTAACCGCGATTATATATTTTAATCAATTGACAGCCCTAGTCCAAACCGAAATAAAAATCTTCAAGATAAACCATGCCACTACTCCGAAGTGTCATATATGTTATTATTAAACCACAGAATAACATGTTAGGCATCTCCACTACTCCTCTACAGTCCAGCACGGTCACTATTTCTAGCAGGAATGCAGCGACGCAACAGTCAGCGCTCTGTTTACATTCTCTGCATCGCTATCATGACAAAGAAGCTAAATCATTTAAAGGTCTTTATTAAAGCAGATGAAAACAGAACGGACAAACGGGATTTATGTTAACTAGAAATGTGATTGGGAAAGCAATCTTAAGATTCACAACTCCAGCTGCACATCACTTCCTGTGAGCTTTATATTAAATATGATCCCTTAAAGGAATAGTTTGACAATTTGGGAAATTAATCACTTTCTTTCCGAGAGTTAGATGAGAAGGTCGATATCCCTCTCATGTCTGTTCTTTGTGGAAATGAAACGTTCAAACAAGTAAAGCTGGTTTACTAAATGGATTTCCGACAATTACATAACAAACATGACAAACGTCAGCATTTAAAAGAAAAAAGAAGCTTTGTTTCATCTTTTGTGGCAAGAGTGCCACCATGTTGCAGTACTCTAGCCTGTGACGTCACGTTTGAGCTGCAGCTAAAGTTAAAGTAAAGAGTAGAATCAGTCAACCAAGTTAAGCTGGTTTACTAAATGGATTTCCACTCTAATTTACTATTTTATAACAAACGAAAAAAGAAGATCTGTTTCACCTTTTGTGGCAAGAGCGCCGCCATGTTGCAGTACTCTAGCCTGTGACGTCACAAGGTTGGTGGGCTCTGCTGAGTTACACAGATACAACGGTAGAGACCATGAAAGACGGAGACTGAGGAGACACGGGACAGAAGAAAACAAAAGAGGGGGCACTATTGTATTGTTCCTGGATGTAAATTTGAGTTTTACAATGTTAACACCAAGGACAAAACAGTCCACTTCATAAACTGTCGCTGAAACGGAGATCGGTAACGTTACTGCATCGCTGGCTATAGTGGCACAGAAAGAGCCTCCGACAGGCAGTCAGTCCAGCTGCAGCTGACTGTCTCCCCATGTCCCGTCCTCTCCTCTCTCTGATCACCTGTCTCTCCTCCTCTGCTGTCTCATTCAGACCGTTCAAAGACAGGGTCGCTAAGGAAAGCACTACTTTATTCTGAAGCCCATGCTATAACATAACTTGCTGGTAGCTTCTGCTAGCTAGCTAGCTACCAGCTCAGCATTAGCATACCAAAACTACCGTCACGAAGTGAAACTTATCTCCAAAATAAACACTACAGACATTATCGGCCTAATGTTACCTGTGTTCTCCTTTACCTAATGAACTAACTAACTCACTCACTCACTCGGTTATACTCCTAAGTTGACGGACACCACGGAGCGAAGACTGGGGCTCCAGGTCCACACCACTCGGAGCTGCCTCTGACAGCAGCCCACCGAGTCGGTCCGTGTTGGCTTGGGAGATCTTTGAGTCCAAGTGAATGTTTGTGCCAAATTTGAAGAAATTAGCTCAAAGCGTTCCTGAAATATCACGAGAATGGGACCGACGTGAGATTACAGTGACCTTGACCTTTGACCACCAAAATCCAATCAGTTCATGCTTGAGTCCTGGATGTTTGTGCCAAATTTGACGAAATTACCTACAGGCATTCCTGAGGTATTGCATTCACAAGAATGGACCAGATGTACGTACATGCGGACGGACAACCTGGAAACATAATACCTCCGGCCACAGCTGTTGCCGGGGGGGAGGCATTAAAACACTTCTCAATCCTCTTGTATCTATCTGTTACTTATATTTTCTTATTTTAAAAGGTGCTAAAGGCAAGCGGAGTTGCTTCCGTGAGCTAGCCAGTGGGGCACGCTCACATGTATTAACATGCACTAAAAGGCACTCGCGGCCGGCCCGGCGATGTAAACAAAGCACAGAGAAGCAAATAGTTAATATTGTTTGCTGCAATATTAATGCTCTGGATATCATATAGAGCACCTTTAAGAAAAATAAGAATTGCTGCAATTCAACCAAAAATGCATAAGGTGCCTAACAATTTGCTGCCGACAGTGTTTAATACTAGCTATTGGTAAACTCCTTATAACCAAGCCTAAGGAGAGAGGGCAGAAAGTGAGTGTGGTTTTGTAAAGAGCAGCTGGCGTGTTTCCTTGGTTGTGATCGTTGTTGCTGCTATTTTAGGAACCATTCAGGAAGTGATCTGCAGACAGGCTGCTGACGGAGTATTCAGCTGAACCAAACACAGCTCAACTCATCAAAACAAGTACAACTGAACGGAACAGGGAGACGGTGCCCACAGAGAAATAAAGACCCACGAGGGAGCTGTACATGCTGTATGAGCATTTTACATCTCTGTTTGTTCTACTCCACACCGCTTTTAGAAAGGTGCTGATTAAAAATATTAAATATAAACATAAAAATATTTATGATTGTAAATGAATCATTCTAAAACATTTGTCGGGTCCAAAATGAATGTTTTGTTTATCTCTGTGGAAGATATCTGACTTTTGGTTCCCACTTCTAACAAGGCTTGTGAGCCAATAGTATAACGACGTTGGTATCACGTGGTATCTCTGGGTCGTTAGTTAGTGTGGAGAAAACGGATAAATGGCTGACATTGACGGTAAATGCCTGACAACGACTTGTTGTGAAGTGAACGCGATGGAACGGTGGAGAGAGAATGCGACATCTAGTGGCTGAATGTTATCGATGTTATCAATAGCACCTTTAAGCAGTGCAGCAGCACTAGCTGCTTATCACAGACACATGCCATGTACTGTATTTGATCCAGTTTCAGTGAGTGTGAGATATCTGTTATCCCTTGCTGGTTTCAATTTTACAGATTTGACCTTTTCTCCCCACAACAACTTCGGCCTTTTTTAGGTGTATAAAATACGTTTTGCTGCTGCCCCTGTCCACTACAGTGCATTGCTTTGCTCCCGTGCTGGTACTCCTGTCTTCTTCTCCAAACTGGGGACGTGCTAACCGCCATCTACTGTAGATAATACACTGACTATGGATAAGTACCTCATTCAACCCCACTTCAAAAAAAATCTGAACTATCCCTTTAATTCAAGGTCCATTTGCATTTTCCACTGCATCTCCATCCCACAACAGAAGGAGTTTGTTTATTTCAAAATTAAATCAGATCAAATTGAAACTAACTACTGTTTCCAAGGCCAAGAATGCTCAAAAACAGCAAGAAAACAGTGTTTCCAAAAACGGCAATTTAATGATAGACAAATGGATTCATTCAGGCCTGTGTGAGGCAAAATAAATCCGCTGACACTGACAGCATCCACCTCAGAGCTCTTTTGTTTTCAACCAGATGTGTTGGCTTCAGGTGTAGTTTCAGGCAATATTAAGAGTCATCAGACAATCACCGTCATATTTGTGGGTCCCACTGCTGCAGTACCGTAAGACTTGCAGTCTGAAATCACCCGGTATAAATCAGTTAGCAGACAGTGGCATGGCAACCATGTCGACCATAACTGTCCTGACCGCACAGTTAATATCCTCCCTCCCACTGTCCTGCTCTGCCCCACTGTGTCCTCGCTCCATCTTTTCCTCCGTATTGCCCTCTGCAGTATTATCAGATAATGTGTTTTTTTTTTTTTCCTTCTCTTGCACTGCAGCCACTGTGGCACAATTACCCCGGCTGCTGCACTAATGGCTATTGATGCAGCTGAGGGCCCCACACACACACTTGCACACGCAAACATTCATAAAAAATTCATGACACTGGCTCAATAGGAAGGTGCGGGGGGTCTGGCCAGCCCTGGAAAGAACAACAAATGTCATTTAACAAAGGAGGGGGAAGAGGCAGATGATACCGGTCTCGATGTTTCGCGCAATATGACGCAGAAAAACACGGACTCGCGTGAATACAGATAAATGTGTGCACAATAATTGTGTAAAGAATCATTAGGTTAAGTTCAAACAGACCTGTTACCTGCGATTGAACGGATATCTGTGTGTGTGTGTGTACAGATCTGAAGGTGTACAGTAACAGCCTGTGTGTCTGTGTGTTGCTGGAGTCAGTGTGGTAGGTAATACCCTCTTAGCGCTGGATTTCTCCCCGCCACCGACCTGCGCTGAGAGAGCTTTAGAGCGCTAAGCCTGCTAGCTGAGACTGAACCAGGGATCACTGGAGACAAGGGGCGTAGAGATGGAGGGAGGGATGGAGATGGAGAGAGACAGAAAAGCGCAGGTGGGGTGTGAGTGATCGAAAGGAAAGTAGGGAGGGAAGGTTACAAATGAGAAGTCAAATGGAGGTAGGTCGCTGTGTGACGGGTGGATGTAGAAATAAAGAGGAAAAGAGGAAGGGTTATATTATTTAGTTCAAGAACATTATTTTTCAGGGGGGAGGGTTTAAATGGATCCTGATTGACCCTGAGTTTAAACAGACAAACAGGAAGGTAACAGGAAGGTCACTGGGTTGTTGCGTGGCACCAGCAGGAAGCTGAAAACTGTCCGTCAAAGAGGAGGCGATACTTCCTCAGTAGTCACTGCTGAATAACTGCTTTTTTACTGTGTGTGCATAAAGGAGACGAGAAGTCATGTTGATGAGAGGTGCATGGGATTTGTCAAAAAAAAATCTATTTCCAAAAAGAGCTTTAGCCTTAGCAGGAAAATAAGGCACACAGATGATGACAGTGTAAAGTGTTTTCCCCGTTAAACCACAACACAACCATCACTATAACCTGTAGTGGAGAGTAACTAAGTATGTTCACTCATACGGTACTTCAAGGGGAACACCGCCCAAATTAGGAATTCCTATATCTTTTTGGATAATATTTATATACTATATATATATATATGTATACAATATTAGTGAACATGATCTCCTCTCTCTCAAAGCCAGAAACCATAGAAGTAAGTCTCAAACTTGTGATGTCATAGGGTATAAAGTGTGGAGCTGCTCTATAGACAATGAATGTTTCTGGACAATGCTGTAGACACGCACATTCCTGCCAAGCTCCACTTCCTTACTGTATGTCACACAGTGGGCTGAGTGTGTATGCATGTATCCATTAAGACAGGGGTTCTCAAACTTCTTGGGGCCAGGGACCCCTTAAAGGAGAGACAATTTTCCAAGGATCCCCCCTGATCATAACACCGATTAAGCATAATGCTTACTACCATTTGTACTCTTAGATGCCATTGGAACTATTTGTATTCTAAAACTTTTCGACCTAAATACTTCAGACCTGTTTAATAGTGATAAACAGAATCACATTTCAATCTGAATCATGTTAACACCACTTTGTTTTTGCCCTCATATTCCGGGTGCTTTGTGATCAGATGTCGCTTTAGCTCGGCCGGCTTCATGGCTTCGTTCGCTAGCACCTGAAGACACATGACGCATTTTGGTCTCCCGTCGCTGTCGCTCGACGATGTGGACTGACTCAAATATTTCGTCCATGCTCTCAAGCTAGCTGGCTAATAAGCTAAGCTAAGCAGGAACGGTTCATTGTGCCCTAAGTGAAGTGACTGATTCATGACAGATTGACGTGATGTGTCACAATCATATCAGAGTTTCTATTGGCCCAACGCTAACGTGGGAGGGAGTAATGGACACAATATGTTTGTTTTATTGGCGCAAATGGTCCCCATCTGTAGATATGGACTTTCCTAATGATACAGCACAATTTTATAATTTATAGCAAATTAATTCGCGGACCCCCTGACAAAGTGCCACGGACCCCTGGGGGTCCCCGGACCCCACTTTGAGAATCACTGCATTAAGACATACTGTTCTCTTTTCTATTCTACATTTATCCTATTAGTCATATAGTGTAGGGAAAGAAGTTTCTTTTTGTACACAGCAGACAGTGGGTGGTCAACTTCGTGGACACCCTTACCAAGGTTATTAGTTTAGAAAGCCTGCTTTGTTGTAGAATCATTTCCTAATTGGTGGTCACTTACCTCACAAAGTGCTGGTAGTCGAGAAAAAAAGCCTCGGCCAAAATTAACAGGCACTTGGCTGAGGCTGTTTTTAATTTAGCTTTGTAGTGGTGTGTGTGTGGTATGTACAGATGACATGAACATGTCATATGCTACATGTTAGATGATGAGAAAAGAAAAGTGTTCACAACATTCAGTCACAACTGTGGGAGCATAAATCGTTGCCATCTCACATACGGTACACAAATATCTACATGTACAATATATTCACTCTACTCTTACATGTATGAGGAATGCAACTCACATTAGCTCACACACTTGTGGTGGATCACAGGACCTAGGCATCTCGGATAACGGCCTCATCTATATTTTACCATTTTACTGTTTGTGTGTGCGTGTGTGCATGAGGGGTGAAGGGAACAAAGATGGGTTCCCACCATTCTGGTATCAATAATGTAAAATGTAAACGGCCGTTCAGATGCTTCATTAATGCTATGCTACCTATTGTATGCAAAAAAAAATCCGAACAAAGGGACAGCTCCAGCACACAACCAGCACAGATAAGACAATAGCACTGGAGATACTGGAGGAGTCCCTACAGGGGTCAACTTGTCTGTTTACTTTGGAGCATTTTTTCAGGCACTAAATTCTCTCAGTGAGCCAGTGATTGTAGTTCTTGCTGCGGTCGTGCGCTGCTATTGGCTCAGTTTCGGCGAGTGCTGACCAGATTTTACTGCGCATGTGTAGTACCCCAAAGATATGACGCATGACCCAGCCCCTTCTCAGTTGGCACTGATGAAGAAGCGAGTGCGCCTTGACCCCAAAACCGTGATATGCACCAAACCGTGAATTTTGTGAACCGTTCCACCCCTACTCGATACCATATGTGTTGCTGCACAAGTGTGCTGCATCCAATGGTCTACCTCCGGGTCTGAAAAGTGAAGCCAACGCAGAAGTGCCTTAAACTTGCATTCTATCTAACAGCCAGCAGGGGCGACTCCTCTGGTTGCAAAAAGAATTCTTGATTGTGAAGTCTATGAAAAAATGAGCCTACTTCTAACTTGATTTATTACCTCAGTAAACATTGTAAACATGACTTTATGGTCTCAATCGCTAGTTTCAAGTCTTCTTCAATACAGCATGATGTTCATTTAGTAACTTATGGTCCCATTTAGAGTAAAATAGACCATAAAGCAGGGTATGCTTTAGGGCGTGGCTACCTTGTGATTGACAGGTCGCTACCACGACGTTGTCCGGTCTGGGAGTTGTCCGTGTTTTCGTCTTACAACTTTAACCCTTTCA
This sequence comes from Hozukius guyotensis, assembly GCA_916700995.1. NCBI lineage: Eukaryota > Metazoa > Chordata > Actinopteri > Perciformes > Sebastidae > Hozukius > Hozukius guyotensis. The sequence goes on along the minus strand of CAKALU010036239.1, from coordinate 38,006 downwards.
CAGTGTGTTTTCAGTTCCTGAAAGTTAATTGCAACATTTTGGTCGGTTTAAAATGTCTTTTGTCAGTTTTTCACTATTTTTGCTTGAAAAAAGACTGAAATGATTATTTGATTATCAAAATGGTTGCAGGTAATTTTTCTGTTGATCAGACTAATCATTTCAGCTCTGATCATAAGTGTAGTAAACTGTGGGCCATTATAGCTTTTTCATATAATATCAGCACTCGGCTACAATAAGTCTAGACTGTTTGAAAACTACAGCAGAACTATTCACCACCACCTCCCATCATAGCAACCGGTGTTATTTCAATTTACCTGGATGGGCTACCCACATATTAACATGCTTTGGAAAATACAATACTGTCTTCTGAGACTGGGAATGATAGCTCATTTACAGCTTGGCGACTACTGTATGTACAACAATAATATACATTAAAATTAAATGAAACTGAAATTGTTGGACAAGTCTGGAAAATTCTTAACAGGGGAACTGATTCTGTAGCATTCTTCTCTCCTTCAACAAATACCAGCAACCGGTGCAAAAGAATGCCCAGAGTTTAGCAAGTCAAGCTGAAGAAGGCAGCGTCTTTTCTGGGCAGCTGCAGAGTGCAAATGAGTGTAAATGTATAATTATGAAGCATAGAGAAACATAAGCTGAAACAAAAAAGACCATTGTTAGAGCCAAGCATTGATAGAGTGCTGCAGGAATGAGTCCCAAAAGTCAATGGGTTTTTTGAATGGGTTTTTAGTTAAATGCCTGAAATAAGGTCTGTGGTTAACACAAACTCAAGGGATTTTAACATTTTGTTCTACGACATAAAATACATCAATAACTTGTGAATTTTGAAGACTTTGTGTGTTTTCAAAAAGGCGGTTGCTAACAAGTGGTTAAATGAGACGAACACTAGTCCGTCATTACCCTAGTGGTGGTGACGTGAAGTCGTGACTGTGGTGTACTTAGTTTATAGCCTAACGTTAGCTTTTTACTTCTGGCGATTGCATTTACGCTTCAAAAATCATAAAAGTGGTGTTCTTTACTTTCACTTTAAGTAACTAAAACTTTCTGGACAGGAGTTTGTTGTTGCGCCGACAGCTAAGCGGAGTGAACACTGCTCCCTCGCTTATTCTAGGGTCTGTGCTGAACGTGTGTGTGTGTTCCTGTAGAACATGTGAACAAGCGTGGGTGGAAGGGAATGTGGTCGCAGCCGCCCCAAATCAAAAACATCCAGAGTTTGTAGCGTGTGTGTAGGGACTGAGGGTCAAAGGTGAAAAGAAGCACACACACAAAAAGAAGTGACAAAAAAATGGAATAAAGTGCACTAGAGCAAAGAAGATGGACTGTGAAAGACACAGTCCATGAAAAAAACAGAGGGAGGTCAGTGAAATAAGCGTGCAATGAGTCGAAAACAGCATGTCTGTGATGTCACGGGTGTATGTCGACGTCACGCCCTGCATGTTTGCATACTCGTTCTGTTGAGTGTCAGCTCCATGCCAGCTCAGTGGGTTAAATATAGCACTTGGGCAACAGTCCCAGTTGACATTAACAATGCTAAAGCCACCAAGACCCATCTACACTACATTAGCGCTGTACTAACGCTGAAACCAGAGAAGTGGTGAACAGAGGGAGGGGAGGAGAGGAAGGGAGGGAGAGGGAAGGCCTCGGATTCATGAAAACTCAGCCGCCCACACTCCGGCCTCTGCTGCCAAGAGTTGAGCAGGACAACAGTGCGTGTGTGTGTGTGTGTGTACGTATGTGTGTGTGTACGTGTGTGTGTGTATGTACGTATGTGTGTGTGTACGTGTGTGTGTGTGTGTGTGTGTGTGTGTGTGTGTGTGTGTGTGAGACATTCCTCGGCGAGGTGGATGCCAAGGAGCGAGCAGAGCTGAAGACAGACTGTCCTGAGCTACTGTGTTTTAGTGGAACTAACGAGCCCCTCACTGTGCACCTCGGCCTCGCAGTTGTAAACTTGTTAGCGATTAGGTAATCAGATCCGACTGGATGTTTTGTCAGAAAGTACAGGTCACAATTCTGTCTTTAAGCAACATCGTGGCCCATTGGTTCAGAGACACGAGCCTGTAAATGAAAGGTCATCAAGTTTGATCCTCACAACAGCCAACAAAGAAACCTGCCTGCTTACAAAGACACAGTGAAAACCCGGCGGCTCCTGGTGAACGTGTTCTGTAGATTACATGCCCTCAGATAACTAGCCAATGGTAGACAACGTCACGTTGTGTTAACATATTGAATACAGCCACGATGAAGTTTGACAGCAGACCTCTTTTCAGCGATAGGAAACGTCAACAAATGTCAGATTTTGGTGTCACTCACTCAGTATCAACATGCAATTTTCATTTTTAGACTTTCTTGCGCTGGCATTGATCAATCATATACAAGAAAAAAAATCAAGAGGAATACACACAAATCTCTCCAACAACAGTGACCTCAACAGGACCAAATGCTCATTTACATTTACTATGACTGTCAATTGATTCAAATATTTAATCGCAATTAATCACGTGATTGTCCATAGTTAATCGTGATTAAAACTGAAGTGGGCGAGATTGGAGCAAATATGATTAAAAAAAAGTTGTTTTTATAAAACGGTCGCTATATCCTGACAGTAGTACATGAAACAGGTAACCTGAAAAAAATCATGTGCCTCTGTGTCCTCCGGTGTCCTCAAGATTTCACAGACTGGAGGAAAACAAACAGTCAGAGCTGACCTGAGATCTGCTGTCCATCTGATGTCTATGAGAGCCGGCTGTCAATCACTCGCAAACTCCGACCAAACGGTCAAACTAGGCAGCACTGATCAAATATGAATCAATATTATGTTACGTTAATGCCTATTTCTCGCCTCAAATGTTTTCAGAATCATCTTGTAGTGCACGGTTTAGCTGTAAAATGAGAGAGTTTGTGACCCAGCGGCCATGTTGAGATCAGGTTGAGATGGCTCGAAGGAACGCCAAGTACCGGTCACATGACCGGAGCACAGCCAATAGGAACGCTCTCTCTCTCTCTGAAATGAACTGTGATTGGTCAAAGTCTCCCGTCAGATTTTTTAAAGCCTAAAAACAGAGCCATGAGGAGGAGCAGAAGTCTAGTTATCTCTCAGAACACTTGAATTACAATATGCTGACAGGTTATTATAGAATTTTTGCCCAATGATGCCAAAAACATTCTGCCTACTACCACTTTAATGATCTGTTATTCTTTTTCTTTATGTCTTATTAGCTTATAGGGCTGTATTTTTTTAAATGGGGAAATTAGTTTGGTTGTAATGTTCAGTAACTTGCAAAATTGTCTTCAAAACCAGCATAAAAAAAATCTTGATAAGATCGTGGATCGTGATCCTGCCTGAAAACCACACGCGTCCTGTGTGGCCCGGGCGTTACTTCGACTTGCTCCATGTTGTCTACACTATCAACAATCTCCAACTATGTCAGAAACTTACAGGAGACAACACGTGCAACCCAAGCTGACCAATCACAAAAACCTGCGTGATGCAAATTTATCTGCCCATATCTGCAAGGGTCTGCATATGAACATGCATATGATGTGCATACTAGGGGTGTAACGATGTATCAATTTATATTCCTACGATCCAACTACATTGATAGGTACTCAGCAAGTCACGGGAGACGTATATCGATATAAAATCGATTTGAAATGCAAAAATCGATTGTATCGATACTAAGGATTTGCACCTTGTATTTAAGCACAACAAACGTTATATAAAAGTGTTTTTTTAGCACTTTCATTAGTAAAGAAATGTTAAACGTTACTCCGGTTCACTCTCCAGACATGCACCAGCTTGCCAGCTTCGCCATCTGCAGCGCGAGCACGCATCCATGGCGTGCATGCAGACGAACGGAGCACTGGACTCCTCGCTCCTTCACGTGAGAGGTAGCGGCGTGGAGGGAGATGGGCACCGGACTGCATGAGACGGGGGCGGCTTCACCCACAGGCACTTTCCCCGTGCGCTGTTGGTTTTTCATTCAGAGAAAATGACTTCCCTTTCCCCGTCATGATATCTATGTGTACGCAGCATCAGCCTCACGTATCCAGCCGGAAAGCAGCAGGAAAGCAGACGGTCCGCGAGGCAGGTTATCAAGGGAGTAAAGTAAAAAACAAAACAGAAATTCAACTAACGTTAGTCTAACGTAGTTTTAAAATGTTTTTCCGTATGTTTTCATGTATGAAAAGACCCCAAATGAACACTGTAGGTGGACTACTTGATTACTATAAGCAGATTATTTAAACAGCGTATGTAGTATGTATGTGCCATTAATCGTTGTTTACTTGTTTATATCCTTAATTAATTTATCCCTTACATGAAAAACTTTGAGGAATCCTGACCTGCTCTGTCCAGTATCCAGCTATTTATTTCACAGTCACGCTGACAGAATTTTTGGCAAAAAAAGTTACTGTATCGATTTCCAATCATTGAATCGTATCGCTCTAGATGAGCCAATTATCGTCCTTGAATCGTATCGGAACCATTGAAATCGTATCGTATCGTTGTAAAAATGTATCGTTACACCCCTAGTGCATACATAGGCAAAGTTTATGACCATGCGGCATGTACGCGCTGACTACACTAGCGTAAACACGCCCATGCAGACATATGTGCACATGCATGTCCGCCCAGCTGTATATTTGGTCATTAAGGTGTTATGGGCCTTTTATGACATGAAAACTTTAGGTTCATAACCAGTGACAGAGAAAACTGACACTTGATTCAGTTTTGTTGTAGGCCCAATGACCAGTTCATAAATATGTAGTAAACTACTAACTTATTAAAAGGGACTGTATGTAAGTTTTACACATATAAATGTGTTTTAATCATTTTTTATTGCCAATGTGTGAACAGGTTGTAACCTAATCTAAAAAAATGAGACCTTCCGTGACTTTCTGGGTTTCCTCTATCAGCCTGTCAACTACTTTTAAGGTAAAGATTGGGGGACGTTTTTTTTTCGGGAAAATCCAACGGATGTGACGTCAAGCGTGCTTGCGAGTGCCTTTACTCTCGTCAGCTCCGCTAACAGGGCTAACAGTGTGTAACGATAGCTAACGGTTGGTTAGAAATGGAGTCCGCTAACGCCAACAAACGACCAGCCCCCACCACAACTCACACTCCCAACACAAACTCCACGGAACCACAAAACAAACAAAGTTATATCTAGTGAAGCCCATCTTGCAAAACAGGAATGTGACCGACGTCGGGGGGAAAACTAGGATTAACATCGGCCGGGCCTTTGATTCATGGAGAGACCTTTGTTTGGTTTTGGGTATCAAAACGGACCCTGAGCTGGCAAAATTCCTTTTGGACAGTTAAGCTAACATTACTGCCAAGCATGTGGAATATATAGTGATATTATGGTTTTAGCTGGCTAATGTTGCTAACGTTAATCAACATAAAGCCTGTCAATCACGTTTTGACCGATGCTTGCGTCTACATAGTGCAATCACGTGCAACAGGACGCTGACTGTCGTTGACTTAACAGCTACAGGTGTCACTGTTAACAAGCAATTTCTGATTCTTACATAGAGCCCCTTTAAGGTTATTCAGTTAGGTGAGTGTGAATCTTGTGTTGATGTAGAGGCCACCACTTTATAGGTATGAGCTTTGTGTGCAATGAACAGAGAGCTAACAACGCAGCTTCAATATCCCCCGAGGAACTATAATCATCGGCTTTTACAATGTGCCTGCAAGTTGGACACCGTCTGCTTGCTTCTAAACCATTATATCACCCGTCTTACCCATCAGCATAACTTACGGCATTTGATGGATCCAGAGTACAGTGTCAAGAGTGCACAAGTTCTTAATATGTAAATGAATCACTGACTATCCCAGTGTTAGTGCAATGTGATACATGGCTGCTGGCAGAAAGCAGAGAGCTGGCCTGGCATTTTGCAAGCGACCCTCTCATTATCAGACAATTATAAGTTTGCAAGTGTCCATCTTGTGAAACTGAGTATCAGCAATGACTCCGTCCGACCTCACTACCAGGCTCTATGTGGTTAAACTTGGAATATCACACCCCCCCAGGCACCCTTTATCTGCACTGCTTTGAATGTTTTGTTGTCCGCCACTATACTCCGTGAATGACGTCAAGGAAATGGTGGGAAAGACAGAACAAGCTCCCAGTGTCTTCTTTTCCTTTCTCAATAACAGTTAGCCTATAAACACAAACACACGCTTTCCATAATTACAGGCTTGCCCCTGCCACGATGTGGGTGTGTCTGAGAACCATTAGACCAAAGCGCAGTGGGACGCATATGACAATACCAAATGCTGAAGAATATCACTGTATAAGACAGTGTGTGGACCGTGGAATTACAAGTCTATTATTCCCAATGTATGACTATAATCTGCCAGCTGAAGAACCACTTTCTCAAACGCCGCCTTGCTGCTTTTTATCTCTTAGAAACACATTGATTTCCATCTATTTGTACATGGCAGACATTCCTGACATTCTTCAAACAGACAATTACCATATTGACACTGCAAACCAACCAGTACAACACACACTTCACAGCCAAAGCGGTGTCATTTTAGCCTAAAGTCTTTATGTGCAACTGAATCACGATATATGAGCATATTTGCCACTGTACGTATCCTCTAGGTGAAACTGCCTTCAAACACACCTTCTCGACACAGTGCACTTCCAAAAAACAGTCTGTAACATAACACCTACAGATTGTGGGGTGCACTGTGTATGCGACGTGTGTAGTTACATTAACTTGGCTTTCCTAGAATGCCTGCTTCTGTAGTGACTACATACAGCCATCTAGCTGCAGCTCTGCTCCTCATAGGAAAATCGGGAGAGGGACGGCAGACTTCTCTCTCGTTTCCTTTCATCTCCTTTACAATTCATTCATTCTAAACTATGCCAAGAACTTACAATGTAGCATAAAAACAGTAGCTCTCTGTAAGCTATTGAATGCTGTATGTATGCATTTGAGGTGTCACCACCATCAGTGGCTGGGAGAGGGACGGAGCAGAGGGATGCCACTGTGTCTTTAAGCAGTAATCCCTCCATTCTCTGAGCATTTGTTGCCGGCCATCTAATGGGCGGTTTGGTTTAATGTCCACAAGGGCCGCTGGGAGGTCCAGCACTATTAAAATCAGCGCCGCTCTCTCAAGCTGTAGCCGGTCAGGCTTGCGTGGCTCCTAAATAACGACCGAGGCTGCCTCAGAAATTAAAGACGTTCTGATTTTGCATTTCAAAAGGGGAGGAACTGGGCTCATTGCAGCAACAAAAGGGGACAACAATGTTTGACATTCCCGACGTGTATCCTTTGGTCTTTTCTAAAGGAAACTGGAGCTTGCCCACTGGTGTGAATGGGGGGGGGACACGACACAGTTTGCCGGCATCTGTCTCCATCTCCGTAATGCAAGCAACTACAGCCAAACATCAGGATGTTTTTCTTTGTAAATTACACAATCCGATCATTCAAAAAGATCTGATCTGCAGACCTGCTCATCAATAAAAAAACAAACCAAAATCCTCACAAGACGGCCATAAGAAACTGAACATGTATGTTACCACTGCTCCCTACCAACAGGAAATCACTGTAGCACCCCTACAAAATGTACTGTGTTTATATTGACTCTATTGGACTTGCAGTATTTATATTTATTAAAGCATCGCTGCATTATTTTTGTGCAGTTTTGTGGTAGAGCCTCCTTGTGAAGTGTGTCATGTGATCACTGGTGAAGCTCCACAGTCAATTATGAATGAATCTCCAAAAGTTACAGTATGTAAACGCTCCGTAACTATGTGGCAGGCAGCCAACTGAAGTATTTTCTAAGTCTGATGGTGTCAGGATGCTTGTAGTGAGGACTGAGGAGCTTGCTGTGATTGGGTGTTTGCAACACAGTGTTGAACTGGCTGTTGATTTTGAGAGTATGTTACAAAGGTTACAGAACAGGCTGGAGCGTAAACTACTGCTGCTGCTGCTGAGTGCAAGGAAGCAGTGTTGCAATGGTAATGCTGCCTGCCTGTCTTGCAGAACAGTTTGCACCCAATAACAAAAGAACACGAAAGGAGAAGTTGTTTTCGTGCAAGAGAGACAGAAAATAGTTGCAAGCTTCTGAGGTGAAAATCTTAACTTGACAATTAGTAGTGCCTTCCAAAACTTTCAGCCTTTTCCTTTGAGCATAAAGCAGCACTGATCTTGCAAAAGATCAAATATCAGGCTTGTCATTTCCAAATCATGCAGCATTGAAGCCTTATGACAGTGTGTTTTCCTCAGCACGGGGCTGCATTTCTTTGTAAACAAAAGCACTAGTTGGCACTCTGGTTAGAAAAAGTGAAGTGTGTGTGTTTCCAAAGCAATTGCCAGCGCTCAGTGAACGTGTTTTCAACAAGTTTTCACAGTGGTGAACAAGTAGAAGTAGTAGTAGTAGTAGTAGTAGTAGTAGTAATAGTAGTAGTAGTAGTGCAGCTTGATGGGGGTCCAAGGTGTTTGTGGACAGAGAGAGAGATGGAGGGGAAATGAAAGACAGCATGTATACTGAAGTGTTTGTGAAGTGTATGAGTGAGTGAAGGGGGTGTCTCAGGGCAAGTCTTGGCCGTGATTGAGTGCTCGTCCTTACCGCTATGAGCGTGTTATTCCTCTGTTCCGTGGAGGAGGCAGAGTCCGGGTCCTGCTGCTTGCTCTGCGGCTGCTTGCTGCTGCCTCCGCCGCCGCCGGCCGACTTCTTGGCCCTCTGCTCCAGACTCCGCTGGTACAGGCTGACCGTCTCCCTCCGCTCGATCTCCAGCTGCTCGGCGTGCGCCTGCTGGTACCGGTTCTCGCAGTTGACGTGGTGTCTCCGGCAGCCCTCTATCCGCTGCCTCAGCCGCTCCACCACCGTGCTGTGCTTAGGTATGCCCCCGCCGGGCACCACGGCGGCCGGGTTCATGCCGCTGTTGTTGATGCAGATGCTGCCGTTGGGTCCGGCAGCGGGGGAGGCGAAGTCCCCCATCACTAGGCCGACTGGCTGCGATGTTGGAAGAACTTTTCTCCCCCGTCAAGCTCTCCGCCACCACCGCCACCTCCTCCTCCGGCCACCTCCTCCTCCTCCACCTCCACCACCGAGTGTCCTCTCCCGGGTGAAGGGTCCCAAGTAGCCGGACAGCGGACGGAAGGTTCACCGACTAACAGCCGCCGAAGCGAGCAACAACCGGGAGGTTTAAAGGGCTTCAGAGGCGAGCAGTCAAACGGTTAAGGGCTCGCGAGTGACCGTCTCTTAGGAACTGTTTCCCGGCAACAAAAATAACCCTAACCCGGGGTAACGAGAGCAAAGCTCCGGACACAGTTCAACTATAAAGCTGCTGCCACGCTGCTAGAAACAAACTCCGCTGGAAGAAAAACAACCAAAACAATACCCGGTAAGGTGCGAACGTTATCAGGCTCTCTCTACGGTCATATACACACAAACCGTCCCGCGGAGCAGCAGCAGCGGCGGCGGCAGCAGCAGCAACAGTCCTCTCGCCTCACTGTTTTCACGGTGTTGTCCTTTGAGAAAAAGTTTTGCTGCCTGAACCAGACGGGCTCCGGAGTTTCCCAGTGAACTTGCATCTCATATGGTTTTGGTTTGAAAGAAATCCCGGTGAAGATGTTGTTGAGTTGTGGGGGATAGAAAGAGCAGCCCTCGGTAGTCCCGGTTGTGAGGCAACGAGAGTAGCAGCCCAGACGGCGTAAAAACGCGGATATGGGAAAGCGGTGGCGGAAGTCTGTAGTCACTGGCTGCCGCCTGCCACCATCACAATAATCAGGTCCGCTTCTCCACCATGCCAGCGGAGTGATATCAGGACAGGAGTTGAGTAAAAACCAGCTAGAGGCTGTGAGGAGCCCGCTGACGGAAACACGGAAAACCCGGAGTGGAGTCCGGAGAGGAGCGGACTGGTCCCACCTACGACCTGTCCTGTGTTGTGTTTTGGGCCTGATAATAGGTTACACCCCTTTTCCTCTCTCTGTCCGTCTCCTCACTCTGTTTTCCTCTCCAACACCGAGCAAAAAAAAAAATTAGTGGGTCAACTTTTTTCCTCCATACTTTACTTGGAAAGTTCAATACAATAGTAGTTTATTTTGTATTTATTTATTTGCACATATATAAAACTGCACAAAATCCAGTCATGAAAAAAAACAAGAAATGGGTCAGGAGAGGTCAAGAAGCCACAGGCTTATACAAAGGACCTCCCCCCAACCCCAGGAGAAAAAAACAATAACAAAAAAGGAAGAAAGATCTAAACTAACATAATTTTAAAAATACAACAAAAGTTAAACAACAACAAGAACACAAAATGTGCAGAAAACCCTAACCAAACAGTAGAAAACAAACCAATAAAAACAATGAAATACATGAAAAAAAAAACAGTACAGTAAAAAAGAAAATATATCTAAACATATCAAAAGATAATTAGACATCATGAATTAAATGTGATAATAATTTCCTTTTAAAATGTTCTAAGGATAACAAGCTCTCGATAACATGTATTTTGGTGTTCCATATTTGTACACCATGATATCTGAGGGAGTACTGGCCATGTTTAGTTTTGTAAAGAGGCAGGTGAAGATGATTGACCCGTCTAGTATTATGTGAATGAATTTGAGAATTAGATTAAAAGAAGTTGCTAAATGATGATGGTAAAGATGAAGGCAAGAACATATATTTATATATAAACACACATCTCTGATGAATATTTATGTCATAAACTGAAATAGTTACATTATAGTTAGTTAGTTAGTTAGTTAGTTAGTTACATAAACATGCTCAGATTTTTCAATAAAAGAAATTCAGCAAAAATGTTTCACAGTATAAAAATGATATAAAAATAAAATGAATTATCCAACAAATAAAATGAAAGGAAAGGAAAAGATTAATAGAAAGAAAAAAACAATTGTTAAACAATTGGAATAAATTTGAAATGTCTAAATAATCGAATAGTTTTTTGACAATTTAGAATTTTTGAGTTTTAAGTTTTCAATCGTAGTCAAATATGTTTTAAAATCAGTATCTTTAAAAGTATAAAAGGAGGGTATTCTTTTAAGTCATATCATTTTATGGATATAATATTTTGCTGAGATATTAATCAAATTAATTATGTAAATTTCATCTGCTGAAAAGCTGTGATTGTTAAAAATGAGTAATATCTCAATATTTGTTAGGATGATATCTTTTTCAAAATGTTTTGAGAAGTTCTTCTGTAAATCAAACCAAAAAGAAGTAGCATGAAAACAATCTACAAACACATGTTCAATAGTTTCTCCTTCACAATTACAAAAAGTGCATCTATTGTTAACGGTTACGAAGAACTTACAAATATTGGCTTTAGCATTGTAGTACCTATGCACAATCTTAAATCTTTTTAATCTTAAACTCCTTTATTTTATTTGGAATTATATATTTATGAGGTAACAGAAAGATTGAGTTCCATTGTTTTCTATTTAAACATAATGTAAATGGATCAGCTTGCTGGCTAGCTAACTAGCAAATAACTAGCCCACTTCTTCATTACCATGTTTCTTACAGGGGTCTGTTTTATATAAAATGATGGACCTACTTTTTGTTTGTTTGTGTAAACAAATAAAAACAAACAAATTTAACATAAAGATATTATATACAGATATGCATACAGAGGCCCATTTAGGCAATTGTTAATTACAGTACAATTGAAATATGGGTATTATGGTCAGGACAGAAAATAGGGCAGTGATGTAGACTAGGATGAACATTTTTCAATAACCTAAAAATTGTTGTGCACAATCGCATATATTTATGAACTGATTACAAAGCAAACTTTTCACGAGCTGGCTGTATAAAAACACCATGACAGTAAGCACAATTAAGCCTCTTTGATATTTTGAATTACAAAGTTTTAGTGGCTAAGCACTATACAGACAGTTTAGTATAGGGTAGACAGGTTACTATAATGGGCTACTATTAGCCAACACATTTTGGGTTTAGTAGTCCCAAACTACACTTTCAGACTTGCATCACGTGTGAACGGTGATCGGGTCAAACCTAGGTGTGAAAGTGGTGATAGAAATCATTACAGCTACTGAATGAACCTGTCACACACACACTGTATACAGACACTGCATTACAATTCCTATCAGAATCAGGTTTATTTTGCCTAGTACATAGCCTTCATATATTTGACTCTGGTTTTATGCAGCCCTCTCAATGTACTTACACAGAATAGAAATAACAGCTAGGAACAATAATGACAAACTACAAAATAAGAATATAAAAAATAAATGTCTATATACAAGTCAAGTGTTCTGGAAGTTGTAAACAATACAAACAGTGCAAATAAATAAATACTGGATAAATGGATTGAGAAGAGTGGAGTTTGGAAGGTTAATTACCAAAATCTATTAATTGTATTATTTATAAAAATATAATATTTAATATATATATTATAATTGTATTATTATTATTATTATTATTACTATTAACCCCGTAGTAATGCTATTAAAATGCACCACATCAACTCATCATGCTGCAGTGTGTATGTGAAATGCACCACTCTAACCACAAATCATTGCATCAGGCCAAATTTATTGAGATCCTTTCTCAGAATTTAGGTAATATTTTCTGAATTGTAAAATATTTTTTTAACATATGGAACAAAATACTTTTATGTGGCTGAGGAGGAATCATTACTAAAACTATTTAAGCAGGAACTGATGTAATGTCATCAAATGTAAAGTGCTGATAGCCTTCCTAAGAGGTGAGCTATTGGTTGGCCTGCTCATGTGATGCATAGTTTGGATGTATTGCATGGTTTTGTGGTAATACATCATCTGCTGAGCATACAGTTTATAATACATACTGAATAATATGTAGTACGTAGTAGGTTAGTAACACATGCATGAGAAGCTGACGGCTATAGCTTCCCTCCAGCTCAACCTTCTTAAAAACACACAAGGTTTAACATTATATCCCTTAAGTTTTACATTTTTGTCATTTCCATCTTTTCCATCAGAGAAAACCTACAGTAGCCTGTAACTTTAAACACAACTAAATGATCAAGCTCCAGTTTCAAAACTGCTTGTGTATTTTTTTTGGGCTAATTATAGCTTAAAATATAATGTTGTACAGATAATAATTGTTGGCAGCTAAATCTCAGAAAAAAGAAGCAGAAGTTTGGGGGCAATGGGTGCTCAAACTCCGGCAAAAAAAAAAAAAATCTGTATGAGAGAAGGAGAACTGAGTTTTATTCTGAAACTCCTACAGACTATAGAGACAAAATAGGACAGAGTTATACAGTTTACACTTTAGGGCATTTAGGTGATTTTTCTATCGAGCATGACTGACTCCAATAATAAGGAGAAGTACAGAACCAACGTGCTTTAAAAGGACTGTATGAAAACTTTTTACACGTATAAATTATTTTTTTATTGGCCAGTGAACAGGTTGCAGCCATAAACTGAAAAATGAGACCTTGGCTGTTTTCGAAACCGCCTACTACATACTGCGTTCATCAGTAGTCCTGCTTGTTTTTTTATGACAACCATGTGATTCACATCTTCCCATCAACTTTCAGGATCTAATATTTGAATAATAGTTTCACATGAAACTGTGATCTTCAATGCAGTGACAACACATGACTGATGATTCTTGTAAAGTCGTGTTGTGAATCACATTGCATTGGTGATAGCCATACATGGCAATCCTCTTCCCAGTCACCAAGTCAGCACCAAATAATGATCACAACATTGTGAATCTTATCCTCATAAACGCGCATGGTTTGTTTCAATGTTGTAACGCAGTACAGGCCATCTCTCTCTCTCTCTCTCCCTCTCTCTCTCTCTCTCTCTCTCTCTCATTTTATTTTTATCTGCCATGTCATGTGGGAGTTCTGAGTTCCATCCCCGACTGTTCAGGCCATATGTGCTCCCTTGTCTCTTTCTAACCATCCCACCAACACACAGTCATGTAACTCACACACGCAATCATTCACCCCCGCACATACTGTAAACCAACAGAGACACGGACCTGCACACTCACACATAATACACACGCACGCACACAATCTGCATTGTAATTAATTTAAAACATGGACAGCATGTGTCTCCGCTTCCTTTTTCCTTTGGTTGTTATTCATTTCTGTTTGTGTTAAAGAGGACCTTTTATGATTTTTTTGCTTTTTTCCCTTTCCTTTAGTGTGTTATATCGTTTTTTTGAGCATGTAAAATGTCTGCAAAGTTACAAAGCCCAGAGTCCACGCCAAAGGGAGTTACTCTCCCCCACAGAAACACTGCTCCTGAAACTGCCTGAAACGCCTTGCTTGAAGTCCCGCCTTTTCTTCTGTAATGTGGTGATGTCACCAAGTAACGCATGCATGGCACGCCCTCAAACAAAGCTAGTAAGAGCAGAGCTGGAGTGGAGCCTGAAGAGTTTGGTTTGGTTGACCAATCACAACAGTGGGCCAGCTGACCAATCAGAGCAGAGCAGAGCAGACTGGGCTTGGCAAACAGAGCGTTTCAGACAGAGGTTGAATAGGTATGAGGAAAATAAAGTTTTTTTTGAACATTAAAGCATTTTAACACATTCTAATAGAAACCTAATAGGTCCTCTTTAAAATATTATCAACGAGGTGATTCTTGCATGAGCACCAGTGATCACAATTACATGTAAAGCACAAATATGTGTGTGGGATAGCATTTGCTAGCTGAATTTACCAAGAGTAAGCTACAAAACGTCTTTCTTTTTGTATAAGTGTTTGAGAACATCTACAGCCGGTTTGGATGACCTACAAATGCTGTGTCTGCATTCAAAGCCATTTTTATATCCCTCTTAATGTTTTGAGACCAGAAGGTCTTCATTTCGTGATTCTCCAGTGAGGAATCTCACCAGTGGTTCCCAACCAGCTTGTGACCCTTTAATATGAAGCAATATTTCATTGCGACTCCTCGTCAGAGGTTCCATGTCTACAAATACTGAGCAGTGATTTCCCTGCTCAGATTTCGTAATTTGAATATTTTCTAGAAGCCTAAAAGGGTCACATTTATTTCTCGAGAACGAAGCAAGAAAAATAAACACAATTCTTTCTGTGTATCAGAAATTAGTTTTTATCTTATTTTCTATCTATGCCATTAAATTAATCTCATGATCCTAGGTTGGGAAACATTGTCATATCATTTTGGATGATGATGTTTACATGGACGGTGGCTCTGAGTGGTCAAACAATACTGTTTGCCCTTAGACGGATGCGGAAAAACACCCCACAGAAAATTGAACTAGTTCCGAAAACTTTAATGAACTGAACCCCTCTTCCAGTAATCGGTAATTTTGGTGAAAGCTTTACATTTGTTGTTTCACAATGTTCTGGCCGAGCACTAGCGCTCTTTCCAGGAAAAACTCTTTTGGAGCACAGGAAGTCCGCAGCAGCATCCGTTCAGCCCGTTCGCACGAAAAAGCGTATAAAGGCTACGATAATGCCCAAGGCGTTTAGCGTGCGATAAATACGCCTTTTCTTGATTTCCGTGTCATTTGTACGCCATGTATCCTGTACTGACTGCAATGTAAACGCATCCGTGTATAAATGCTACGTTAGTAGTTAGTGACATAGTATGAAAAGGGAGAAAGACTTTTAACCAAGAGACCCGTGTTCAAGACTGTTATTGATCAGTGTTTTGCTTTGTAAGTTACGTTAGTGACGTTTATGACATGTTTTCCGTAGTTGTGTTAGATTGTTTCCATACGTATTTTACTTAGCTTACGTACTTATTTGAAGCCCAACCATGATGTTTTCCCTTACCCTAACTAAGTGGTTTTCTTGCCTGAAACAAGGTTTGTGGTTTTACTTGCCTAAACCTAACTGCGGACATTTGCATTGAAATGACACGTGAAAAGGCTAAAATGTGTAATGTTGTGGTATTTATACGCCAAGCCGTGAGACCGGGTTGCAGCAATCATCTGTTTGTTTGGACTAAATAGAAAAAGAACTAGGAAGTTTTTAGCAGTTGAATGGACAAAAAAATAATTGTACAGAAATGCAAACTTCATCAACTGAACATCCCAGGAAATATCATTCATAATACTAAAGACACTGTTTGATCACCAAGTAAACTCTGATCAGTCCAATGCAAAACCACGACAGCAAAAACATATACAGTATCACCAAAATGTAAAAAAAAAAAAAGGAACTCACATTCCTTTTGGATTGTGGCATGACAATGGCATGGAAATAATAACAGTGGCAGAAGCAAATGATTACTACACTGTTTCTGACTATTTCATCATCCCCCATCTGCCAGACCTGAAGCCATGAGGATTTTCTTGGAACATCTTGGCTTTCTCTTTGCTTTGTAGACCGAGGAAAGGCTTTGGTTCACTTGTTGTTGTTCTGGGTCGAGCGAGGAGATGTCTGCACTGGCCCTGGGCGAAATATTGGCTCAAATAACTCTTGCCGGTGCTTCTTTTTACGTGCTTATAGTGCACTATGCCTTAGAAGAGAGTGATCCCTTAGCCTACCTTACAGGTTTCAGCCGGTGACTGTGGAATAGAAATTCAACAGTTGATTCTTCCACCAATGATTCTTATGTTTGTGTCAGTAACAAACACACTGTCCCACTGGGCTACTGGGTCACAACTAGATGGACATTTACTCCAGACCCAGATTATGTCTATAAACTAGGGCTGTCAAAGTTAACGCAAATTTGTTTTAACGCCACTAATTTCTTTAGCAGTCGATCTTTCGGAGGTTGTAGCGGGCTCAGTTTTAAAGCTAGTGAAGATACTGGCATCATAATAAACTACAAAACCCAAGGAATCAGTTGGTACCAACCATGTCATAGCTTGCCGTGAAGGAGGTTAAATAACGCTCCAAACTTGCGCTAAATTTTGGCGAGGAGAAACTGTCATGGCCATATTCAAACGGGTCCCTTGACCTCTGACCTCTTTATGATAATCCAGGGGTCAGCAACCTTTACTATCAAAAGAGCCATTTTTGGCAAGAACAAAAAACAAACAATCTGTCTGGAGCCGCAAAACATTTGAGCATTGTGATGAAGGTAACACAGTTTATAGTCTAAGTATATAGTATATAAGTCTAATGCAGTGAGGGCCAAAGTGCAAATGTACTACGGAGTATTAGGGCCACATTGAAGGGAAAAAATCGGAGATTTCCAGAAAAAAGTCGTAATATTATGAGAAAAAAGTCGTAATATTACGAGAATAAAGTCATAACTTTACGAGAAAAAAAAGTCGTAATATTACGAGAATTAAGTCATAACTTTACGAGAAAAAAAAAGTCGTAAAATTACGAGAACAAAGTCATAACTTTACGAGAAAAAAAGAAAATAGCACGTAAAATTACTACTTCATAATATTCATACTTTATTCTCATAATACTATGACTTTTTTCTCGTAAACTTATGACATTATTCTCATAATATTACGACTTTTTTTCTCGTAAACCTATGACTTTATTCTCGTAATATTATGACTTTATTCTCGAAATCTCCAATTTATTTTTTTTCCTCAATGTGGCCCTAATACTCCATCGTACCGTCGTACCGTCGTACCGTCGTACCATAGACCTACAACAATGAAAAAAAAAATGAAAATGTAAACAAAAAACAGTTATTCATTTCCATTTTTAAAAATGCACAGGCAGTGATAATCACATGCAGTTTGGGGCAAGTCATAGTCAAGTCAGCACACTGACACACTGACAGCTGTTGTTGCCTGTTGGGTTTGAGTTTGCCATGTTATGATTTGAGCATATATTTTTTATGCTAAATGCAGTACCTGTGAGGGTTTCTGGACAATATTTTTCATTGTTTTGTGTTGTTAATTGATTTCAATTAATAAATATATACATACATTTGCATAAAGCAAGTATTTGGCAACTTCCATGTTAATAAGAGTATTAAATACTTGACAAATCTTCTTTAAGGTACATTTTGAACAGATAATAAATGTGTGATTCATTTGTGATTAATCCCAATTAAATATTTTTATTCGATTGACAGCCCTTCTATAACCCTATGAAATATCAAATCAATAGGTGTGGTAACCCTGCAAATTATTGTTAACAGCTACATAGTTGTCCACTCATGATAACAAACCAATAGCCTACTGGTAATTTACCTCTGACAATGTAGCTAAAAGCTTTGATATCTGGCTTACGAGCCCTTGTTATACAGATCTGCTCTGTAGCAGCTGAAGCTAACGTTAGCTTCACAGACTAGCAGGACGAGCTGCTTCACAGCCCTGAATCCTGATTCAGAGCTTTTAAGGCAATAAGTTAAATACAGTAATATGTGACAATATGACAGTACAAAGAACATTAGGCATCTAACTAATATATGGTACCAAGACAGGCATGTCTCCATTCTTTTTTAGGCTGATACGTTCACCGGCATATCAGGACAATAAACTCTAAAAGAGAATAAAATAAAATTTTAAAAGAGACACACAGAAACTTAACAGAAAAAGTAGGCATAAATCACATTTCTTCAAAAACAATCCTGTAGTAAATTAAGTATACTAGCATCTTTCTTATTGTTTATCATTTAGATAGACTTATAGTACTTTCTAAATTCAATTCTGAAGGGTTCAAATGATGAACAAGACCTCGAGAACTTGGCTTTATGGATGTAAAATTCCCCCCAATAAAATTAATAAATTGAGAGTGCGCTGAATTTTTCTGGTTTTGGTTTTCATGGTATAATATGCCATCCTTGGCTTCCAGATTAATTGAATGATTGGTTTGAGTGTCAAAATAATCCTCAATTTTCTTCCAGAGTCCTGATGTGTACTGACATTCGTAAAATTGATGTTTAGTTGTTTCCTCTTCATTTTTACAGAATTCACATTTGTCATCGAGAACCACAAATCTTGAGGCAAATTTCTTAGTGGAATAAATATTATATACAATTTTGTAATGTAATTCTTTGGATTTGTCGGGGATAAAATACTTATATGGGAGAAGCCATGTTGTTTCCCGATGAATATTAGAGAAATGGGAGTTCCACACTAATTTCCCCCTTGGAGTATTTTGCCTTTTGCTGTAAAAAGAATTCCTGATATGTTTATTAGTACATTTGTGACTCTTAATATTTGTTCCATTAACAAAGAAGGTCGGTTCCAATGTCAGTAACTCTTGCCTCTCAGAGTGATATTTCATTCCACTAGGAATAGCATTTATTACAGCTTGATATTCTTTATAAGTGACAGGAAAAACTTTAGCTTTGCGAAATTCTTCATAGCTGAGTTTCATCATTTTGTAAGTCTGCAAGAAAAATCATATTCCTTTCAATCCAACCTTGCAGATATAGTGATTTATTCTTACTAGTTATGTATTGATTGTTCCAAATAATAGTTTTGTGGGGAGAGAATTTGCGAATAAAAACATAATTTGCTGCCGTAAGAACCGGCTAATGAAATTTAGATAACTTCTGTGGTCATTTTCTTTCATTATAATTACACAGTAATATAAATTGTAAGCCTCGCATTTTTCCAAAAATATTTTTTCGGTATAAAGTACCAAAAGGATTCCAGAGCTTTCAAATATGCTTTTAATTTGAAGGTATAGTTCACATCCATGAAGTCCAGCACGTCCATGCCACCTTTGCCTCTCGGACCTGCTAAAATCTCCTTTTATAAATTGTGACATTTTCTTTTTTCAAATAAAATTAATTAAAGTGGTATTTATTTCTTTACAGAGGGATTGTTGGGAAAAATTAAGAGAGAGAAGATACCATTTGCTTTACTCAAAAGAACTCTGCCTTACAAGGACAAATCTATTTGTAAGCCACATATTGAATATATTTTTTGTATTTTCGAATTGAAATTATTTTCCTGTCGTTCATTAAGATTTTTACTAATATGAATTCTAAGGTATTTAATACTTTTTTAAACTAGTATATCACATATTAAAGTTTCCTCGGTGTTGTACCGACATACATTTTCACATTTTGAAACACTGAGTCTTAGGCCTGAGGACTTTATCTTATTGATTGCTTTCTCAATCTGATGTTTGTTCTTTAAGAAAAGGAGTGTCATCAGCTAGCTGAGTTAATCTGATTTCCCTCTCAAAAATCCTTAAACCTTTAAGATGATGGCATTGTAAAATATTATATTGAGCAATTCAACAACTATAAGAAAAAGAAGAGGAGAACTGGGGGAACCTTGGTGGACTGATCTGTGAACTGAGAATCTTTTGGTGTTTTTTGGAAATAGCCTGAAACAGCTACTGATGTCTTTATAGAGCATTCTACCATTGGAGATGAATGTCTTACCAAAACCAAAAGTTTGAAGGGATCTAAATAGGAACTGATGCTCCACTGTGTTGAATGCCTTATAAAAATCCAAAAATAAAATTAAAGCAAATGATTCTACATATTCAGAGTAATGTATAAGATCAAGAAGAGAGTAAGCCTATATTACAACTTATGTGTCAATTATGAAACCGGTTTGAGTTTCATTTATGATTTCACTTAAAGCTGAAGTAGGCGAGATTGGAGCAAATATGATTAAAAAAAGTTATTTCTATAAAACGGTCGCTATATCGTGACAGTGGTACATGAAACAGGTAATCTGAAAACAATCCTGTGCCTCTGTGTCCTCCGGTGTCCTCCGATGTCCTCCGGTGCTCCTAACAGCATCTGCAAGATTTCACAGACCGGAGGAAAACAAGCAGTAAGAGCTGATATGATGTCCGCTGTCCAGCTGCCGTCTATGAGAGCCAGCTGTCAATCACTCGCGTACTCCGATCAAACGGTCAAACTAGGCAGCGCTGATCAAATATGAATCAATATTGTGTTACTGTAATGCCTATTTCTCTCCTCAAATGTTTTCAGAATCATCTTGTAGTGTACTGTTTAGCTGTAAAATGAGAAAGTTTTTGAAGCGGCCGCCTTTGTGAAATCTGGTGAAGGAACGCCAATTTCTGGTCACATGACCGGAGCACAGCCAATAGGAACGCTTTTTTAAAGCTTGTAAACAGAGCCATGAGGAGGTGCAGAAGTCTAGTCTTCTCTCAGAACACTTGAATTACAATATGCTGAAAGGGTATAATGGAATTTTTGCTCAATGATGCCAAAAATATACTGCCTACTGCCACTTTAAGGCTCCGGCTGGTGGGCGGTGCTTGGTATTTCCTCTAGCTGATCTCAACATGGCGGCCGGATCGCAAACTTTCTCATTTTACAGCTAAACAGTTCACTACAAGATGTTTCTGAGAACATTTTATGCGAGAAATAGGCATTACAGTAACAGAATATTGATTCATATTTGATCAGCGCTGCCTAGTTTGACCGTTGGATCGGAGTTCGCGAGTGATTGACAGCTGCTCAGAGACGGCAAGGCTCCAGCTCGGCTCTGATTGGTTGTTTTCCTCCGATCTGTGAAATCTTGCAGATGTCATTAGGATCAACGGAGGACACAGAGACACATGATTTTTTTCAGATTATCTGTCTCATGCACTACTGTCAGGATATAGTGACTGTTTTCTAAGAACAACTTTTTAAAAATCATATTTGCTCCATTTCTACCCACTGCTGCTTTAACCAATGGGATTTGATTCCCACAACTACCATAATGACAAGTGTGTTGGGAATTAAACCAAAATGTGTGTGTTCCACTGGGTATGCACATTGACAGAAAAGTACTTTAAAGTCAATAGACACTATTAGAGTTTCCTTATTTGCTTTTTATTCCGATTTAAGACAAAAAGAAAACATGATATGCAAATATTTGGCCTTGGTCTTAGCCTGACATCACCGTACCAAATCGCAAATGCGAGTTATTCTGGAACCTCTAAGTTCATTTTCAATTTCCAAGGGGCGTTAACGGGCGTAGACCAGAATGCCTCTAGACGCAAATGGATAGCCCTACAGCCAATTAGAGCAACGAAACATGTGACATGATGATCACGGTTCTGATTGGCCCGTCAGATCACAAGTTGCTTGAAATCAGTCCAGAGCGGAGGGGGACCAGACGCATCTGCCAGAGCAAATAAAACATGAGCTTCGCAGATTCATCTGGTTCCCAGGCAACCTCGGTCTGACTTATCAGTGTAGCTTCCTCTTCTACTCCCCTGTGCACCGCAAACCACGACCACTACTTTGCGTCACGTCGTCCAGCTAGCTCTACAAGCACAGTTTGATAAAGAGACTTGGATGTGTGTGTGTTTTTGTGTGTGTGTGGGGCTGTAACTTGTGCTCTAGTGCTGCTGCTGCCCAGCCTGGCCGGCTTAGCGCTTCAGGAATGAATGGAATGTTGTTTTACACGAACACACACGAACACACGCACACGCACACACGAACCACATTCTCAATTACTTGCTTTCACCCATTTTTACTCTGTCTTCTCTGTTGCTTCTCCTTCTCTGCTGCCATACTACTGACAGATTTCCTTTCTCTAAAATTAGTTTTAAAGTGACATGGGTTTTATTTTCCATCGATTTTGGTTGACATTTTGAGAGAAGATTGGTAGTGGATGTTTGCAGGATTTCCAAGCGGAAGAGTGTGGAAGAAGTGTATTTTGGTGAGTTTCCCACCATAAAAAAAAACTCTCTCAGTGACGGATTAGGATAGAAAGCCTATGCTACACTGTGCTAAGGTATAATAGTGCTGCACATGTCTTTTAACTAGTGCTGTCAAAGTTAACGTGATAATAATGCGTTAACGCAAATCCATTTTAACCACACTAATTTCTTTAACGCATTAACGCAACTTGCAATTTCTAGGTTGTAGCGGGCTCAGTTTTAAAGCTAGAGTGAAGATACTGGCATCATATGAAACTAGAAAACCTAAGGAATCCATTGGTACCAACCATGTCATACTAGCTTGTCGCGAAGGAGGCTAAATAACGGCTCCAGACTCACGCCATATTTTGGCCAGGAAAAACCGGCATGGCCATTTTCAATGGGGTCCCTTGACCTCTGACCTCAAGATATGTGAATGAAAATGGGTTCTATGGGTACCCACGAGTCTCCCCTTTACAGACATGCCCACTTTATGATAATCACATGCAGGTTGGGGCAAGTCATAGTCAAGTCAGCACACTGACACACTGACAGCTGTTGTTGCCTGTTGGGCTGCAGTTTGCCATGTTATGATTTGAGCATATTTTTTATGCTAAATGCAGTACCTGTGAGGGTTTCTGGACAATATTTGTCATTGTTTTGTGTTGTTAATTGATTTCCAATAATAAATGTATATATACATTTGCATAAAGCAAGAATATTTGCCCACTCCCATGTTGATAAGAGTATTAAATACTTGACAAATCTCCCTTTAAGGTACATTTTGAACAGATAAAAAATGTGCGATACATTTGTGATTAAATATTTCAATTGATTGACAGCCCTACTTTTAAGACCTGTATTTAACCTGTCATCCCTGTTAAAGAAGAGTTGTTTTTCAGAGGTTAAAGTGATTGTTTAAGAGATGATAATAGCCGCTTTCACTGCCTCTGCGTGTGCACTTACACAAAAGCACAATCATTTGTTGTTTGCACTCGAACAAGGGAGAGACGTATTTCCTTTCTCTTCTCACTGTCACGCCGGTTTGTCTGCTCATGACTTCAAGTGTGGGAGGTAAAGAATGAGTTCACACAAAAGGTACACACATAGAAACATGCTCAGGGTTGAGAAGTGAGAGCTGGAAGGAAGTATTGAGTGCTGTAAAAATCAACAGGGCAAACAACGATGACTGTGTGTAGCTGTCTGGCTGCGCGTTGCTCTCTTTGTTACATGATAAACCAATCAAACAGATTCAGACCAAACATCCGCAAAGAAAAAAAAAGAGAAATGTGCGTAACCTAATTGGAGGATTTCCTCCCACAACGACACCACATAGCTCCTCCTCCTCTTATTTTTCCATGTGGCCTTTCCTGTCTTCCTCTGCGCTCACCACATCGGCTTCCACAGAGTTTTGACATTCAGACTGTACTGTTCACCCTGTGATGACCCTCCACACACGCTCAGTGATACCCAGGGGGGGGGGAACGGGGCTCTCCCTCCCTTCGGGCTCTTCCGGAGACTCCCCTCCCTGGAGTGGCAGAGAGAAAGAGAGAGAGAAAGGACCCTGCCCACTCTGCCTGTCTCTCTCTCTCTCTCAGTGGAGAGGTTGCCGGGCTGTTGCACTAGACCGTCTGTCTCTAAATATTTAATGTGCGCGGCGCTGCCTCCGAGAGCGAGATAAAGAGAGAATCAGGGTGGTTGATATATTGATGAGCCACAGGGAGGGCACAGGATTGGATGGAAGGAAGGAGGAGGGGTGAGAAATAGAGGAATAAAAGGAGGAGGGAGGACAGAAGGATGTGAGAGACAACCTTGCTCAAGGGCACACTGATGCTAGTTAGTGAGGGAGTCGAGACAAGAGTTGCTTGTTCATTGTCCAGTCAGATTTTTCTCCCCCACCCTGTTCCAAGATGTCCACACTAACACAGGTAACTTTTCAATTTAAAATGCTGTTAACATATTTGATCAAACTGTGTTTTCGCATTGTTTTCCAAAACCTGACAGTCCATTTTGACCTGCGGCTGGCGCTAGGGGAAATGTGAGGAAATCACCGAAGTCACGACAATGACAATCCATCTGATATTTGTCAGGATATTTCAGTCTGATCAACAGACCAGCATTACCATCCCTAAAGCTATGCTGCTTCCGTGGCTAAATATCCATTGAAAAGCAGACTCTATTATGAGGCCTCAGCAGTCTGAGAAACACAAATTAAGTTGCTATTTGAGTTGTCAATCGATTAAAATATTTAATGCTGAATAATTGCATGATTGTCTATATTTAATCACGATTAATCGCAAATTAATCACACATTTTTAATCTGTTGAAAATGTACCTTAAAGGGAGATTTGTCAAGTATTTAATACTTTTATCAACATGGGAGTGGGCAAATATGCTGCTTCATGCAAATGTATGTATAGAGTTATTATTGGAAATCAATTAACAACACAAAACAATGACAAAAGTGAGCATGGCTCACATACCCCTGCTTGCTGCCTGACCCCTGCTAAAGTAGGGCCAAAGATTTTGCCCTTTTGGAAAAATTTCAAATATTTTGGGCACCCTGGACTTCTAACCCCCAAAAGGCACAACTAGACCACACTGTCAACCATCTTACCAAATTTGAAGTACTTAAAATAAATAGTTTTCGAGTTCTGCTCCGGAAACGAAAGTGTGACATGCGAACGGACGGACGGAAGGACGGACACGCGGAGCACTATATACCCCCGACTACGTTGTTGCGGGGATAAAACAATGACAAATATTGTCCAGAAACCTTCACAGGTACTGCATTTAGCGTAAAACAATATGCTCAAATCATAACATGGCAAACTCAAGCCCAACAGGCAACAACAGCTGTCAGTGTGTCAGTGTGCTGACTTGACTATGACTCGCTCCAAACTGTCATTCACATATCTTGAGGTCAAAGGTCAAGGAACCTCTTTGAAAATGGCCATGTCGGTTTGTCCTCGCCAAAATTTAGCATAAGTTTGGAGCGTTATTTAACTTCCTTCGCGACAAGCTAGTATGACATGGATTCCTTAGGTTTTCTAGTTTCATATGATACCAGTATCTTCGCTCTAGCTTTAAAAGTGAGCCCGCTACAACCTAAAAATCACAAGTTGCGTTAATGCGTTAATGAAATTAGTGACGTTAAAAAAAAAATTGCGTTAACACGTTAATATCGCGTTAACTTTGACAGCCCTAATTGCTACCCTCCAAAAGTTATCTTTCCGAGCTGCCACTAAGGGACAACACAAAGAGGGATTTTGTAGCTCTGAGCGGAGCATATTTACATGGCTGCGTTAACATTGCAGTCAGTAGGCTACAGACTACATGGCATAGAAATGACAAAAGCAAGAACGGTGTTCTTATTGCACACAAAATTACTGTGATTACCGTGTCATTCATACGACATTTAGTGCGACCGGGCTGGAATATCAGAAAGTCCTCAGTGTGAACATGTTAGCATTATGACTTGTTGAAATGTAACTTACAAGTGTAACAATGGCATTTTTATGGTGCTACATTGGTTGTATAACATAGCTAGCTAGCTAGCTAGTTAGCCATTGTACTAACATTACTTGACTTTATGTAGCCTGCCGAGTCTGAGAGTATTACAGATGTGTACATACTCTGTTCCTATCCATGTATGTATTTCTATGTTATTGTATTTGCTATGTGTTATGAAGCCTTGCCAGGTAATGAGAGACATGTCCAAGCGTGTTGAGTCTGAGGTATAGACAATAAATGGCAGCTCAGGTATAGAAAAAAGCTGACACAACAATACGCAGAGGTCACTGTCATAAATACTGTTTGACCTATTTCCAACGTGATATGTTTTTTCCAAAGCACATGTGAAAATGAGACTGCACCAGCAAGCCAAGATTTTAAAAAATGGATATACATGAAAAACATGTTGCACCCATATAAGCATTTTGAGATGAGCTCTTCTTCGCTGTGAAGGATGGAACTCAAAATAATTCAACGATTAAAAACAGAGCTCATAAACACGTTATTGAACTCATACATTTGCGCTAACATCTCAGATTTGATAGTTTGACAGACATATCTTACAGACCGGCACATACGGGTACTTTGCAAAAAGTCAAGGCCGCGCCCCCTTTTGTGGGCTAGAAAACCAAACATTCCATAGACTTTAATGCATTTTGACAAGTTTGTATGCATTCATCTCTTGTTGTACAAACGTTTGTTTTATATACATGTCTAATAATTATTTTGCAATCTTGCCTGAACCTGAACGTTCGCAATACCTTAATAATAAATGAAGGTTGATCGCCATCATGTCTCTTCAGTCTTCCCCCGTCAAACACAGTGGCTAGATATTGCTTATTCAGACATCTATACATATTCGATTGAATCACGTCAGGCTAAGTGTTGTCAGTAAATAACCAACCTGTTTGTCAACTGTTTGATCTATAGGCTGAGATTTAGTTGGAGACGACAGTCTGATGCTGCTATAACGTTAATGTATGACTGTATTACTGCAGCAGCCACTCAAGCTAATGTTAGCTAGCCATGCTAGTCACGGTCACCAGTATCATTTAGCCATTTACCACACTGACAGTGAATATTCACGTATCGTATGAGCCTCAAATCTCAGTGTGAAAGCCTCGGTTAACCCGCTACATAACAACTTTTCACCATTTTCTCTCCTGTGGCAGCGAGTTTCTTTCCCCCAAAAGGGAACGCAGCCACGGCGATGACGCCATGCTGGTCTGGTTTATAACTTGGAGCCATAAAGCCCATCTATTATATCTTTTTTATTATATCTCTTAGGACACTGCAGGGGAACAAATCAGAGATCAGTGTTTTTGGATTTATTGTTGGTGCAACCAACTACACAGCAACTCTTCAGCATAGCGTTTTTACTATTACTGGTTTGTTTAAAGTAGAAGTTTGGAGACATGTTTCAACTTCTTCTGGTTACTCTGTTACCGTCTATGAAGGACACAGGATTGTTTCACCCCCAAAAGGGGGCGTGGTCATGAGAGCCTACTCTGGATGACGTATTGTTGGTATGATGGAATTATTTATTAACTTTTTGCACTGGAGTGAGCACTTGAATATCGCTATAAAGACTGCATGTACCAGTCTACTGTATGTGATAGTTTGTGTGGAATACATTTGCTAATTTCTCTGTCTTTACCCTCTACAGCGAGGTAGCTGTTGAAACTGAAGATGAAGCATACAATCCCTCCTCCAGACTACACTATTCTTTGTCTGTATATACCATTATGATAAGCTAGCAGGTCTAATTTTAAGCTTGATGTCTCACTTCATGTTGCACATGGTCTCATGGGAAATGGAGAAAAAGATTTTGAGGAGGAAGAAAACGAAATCCCTCAGAAATCAATCGGGCTACAATTGTGTGAGTTTCACTTGTCAAACTTTTTTAAAAAAAAACTGTTCCAAGAAAGTATCTTATAAGAAAATATGATGAGCCAATGCACATTAAATGAGCATACGTATGTGTGTATACACCGTCCCCAGAGTGTCCATGGCCTGGCATTAGACTCTGATGTGCTGCAATAACTGCTGCTTTTCATACAGGAATGCTATTGTTACCCACACACATTACCACAGTGTTTACTCCCAGTGCACGGTGCCGCGACGGTCTGAAACCTCTGGCTGGGAGACGAGAGTTGGTGACCGCACTCGCCGTGAAGGCTGGAGAGGAGAATCATATTGTTTTCTGCTGGATCAGCTGTTTCAGAAGAGTAAGAGGCAAAACAGACAGGATATGAGTTTGAAACCAGACTTCCACTGAAGGGACAAAGATATTTTCTCATTGTTACCGTTGGTTATTTTACAGTAAAAGAAGCAGACACAATTTTGAGGTCGTGGAAGGAAAAGAAAAGAGGTATGAATGAAAGAAAAAACAAGTGTGAGAAAAGTAAGACAGAGAACGTGGGGGTGGACTGTTAATGATAATAAAAAGGCACAGAAAAATAATCTCCCCTGTAAACAATACACACACACAGTTATACGCACACCCACATGTGCGTGTCATGATCACAAAGGATGCTGGGTAATTATGCTAATGATGCCATAATGAGATGCATGTGCCCTCTCTCATTAAGGAACGACATCTTCTTTCCTTTCAAAATATGTTAATTTCTTAAGTACCATGCACACGCTACTGAGACGTACAAGGAGACACACACAAAGAGACACACACACAATTATGACTGACACACATTTTAACCCTGTATATACAGTATACACAAAAACACACACACACACACACACACACACACACACACACACACACACACACACAGATATAAACACGAGGCACTATTTGCATATGAGACTGATATACTGATGGACCCGTGCAAACGATGGGGATTACATGGCTGCCATAAACAATACTGTGACATCGGATTTTATGGAAAACAAACACACTCACGCACACCTGCACATGTGCCAACACATTCTGACTCCCAACTCATCAAATACCGCCGCCTGTTAGTTCCACCTGGCATCGGAGGCCGACGCACAGGGTACCACTCTTGCGTTACTTTTGGACGGACCAGGTACGGCGTGTCAATATACACTTGTTACATGTATAGTGTCCTTTCAAAATAAACTTCCATTTTCACAGGAAGTTAGGTTTAGGCAACACAACCACTTAGGCAGGGTTAGGAAACGGTGATGGTTGACGTTAACTTTACTGACTCGACTTACATGACTAGTGACTCCTGACTCATGGGACTGCCAATACCAACAAGTCACGTGACTAACAATGTACGTGACAAAATAAGTCAACGTTACTTTTAGTTTCACACGGCACACGAACGCCGGCCTCCTGGTTG
Source organism: Hozukius guyotensis (assembly GCA_916700995.1). Classification (NCBI taxonomy): domain Eukaryota; kingdom Metazoa; phylum Chordata; class Actinopteri; order Perciformes; family Sebastidae; genus Hozukius; species Hozukius guyotensis. Next base: position 8,686 of record CAKALU010036239.1, on the reverse strand, counting down.
AAAGTCTTGTGTTTGTTTGACCCATCCACCACCCTTCCTGCCCACCCTGAACAGACTCTCACGCTATTAACTCTACGTCGCATGCTCCGACCGTCGAATAACGCTCTGGGTGGGTTTACAGTTTGGAGTTAGTTGAAAGCCCGGCTCGTCACATACTGTTGCTAAAGGGTGCCTCCGTGTGTCGGTTTCCGATGCTTAGCGGCGACGAGTTGGGAGTGAGACCGGGTTGCATTTTCATATATACTGAACGCAACGTGTCCTCATACAACGGTTCATATGATGTCTTACGAAAAGTTATTCTTCGTGCATTCTCCTACGCAAGTCCAGCAACATGAGCATCTGTGTGCCTGCAGTTAGGCCTGCAGTTAGGCCTGCAGTTAGGTCTGCAGTTAGGCAACAAAACTACTTGGTAAGTTTTATGAAAAGATTGTGGTTTGGGCTAAAATAAGTATGTTTAGTACGTAAAGTAACTATGTTTGATACGTAACAGTAGGTGGTGTTAGTTCAGTACATAAGTTACGAAACAAAAGTAAGTTAAAATGAGTCAACGTTGACTTTTGGTTTCACACGGACACAAACAGCGGTCTCCTGGGTGAAAGTCCTGTGTCAGTTTGACCCGTCCATCCATGCTGACCTCCTCCCTACGCAGACGTTGTCGCTCTACTACGTCACCTGACTTCCTTAGCAGCAGCCCTGCACGTCCTGGCTCACGATCACGTGAGTTATGTACGAATTACAGTGTATTACTTATTGTAGGTATAAGTGCGAACAGTGGATGAGAACGGCCTGCTGTACAAGACCGATCAAACGCACACGATCGACAGACCTCAAACATTAAAAGATGAAAGTCGAATTGATAATAAAATTGAATGACAACTGTTTGATCGAACCAAGTCTGTTTTAAAACAATCATTCATGTCAGTATCAAAACAAGTAGAAGAATTTAAGACGCAGACACACTTAACACACTGACACATAACAATGTGACAGCCAGACTTCTAAATTTAGATCCTAATATGTGTTCATGACTTCATGGGCGCGTTTATGACTTCATGACAACACCAAGACATTCCGTGTCCACACAGGTCAGCTGGAGAAGCACCACCACTGAATGATGTCAATAACTCCACCACACACACACCCACACACACATGCACACACACACACACACACTGACTCATAGCCCTTAATTATTGTTATTTGGCACTTTCTCGCCATGTCATGGTGACGCAAGGCAAAAAGAACAATTAAATACGACTGTTTTGTCTATGCAAAAACAGAAAAACAAGGTGGCCCCGACTCTGCACCTCTGATGCTAAAATCAATCATTTGTCAAGATTTCTTTTTGCCCAAAACTTTTGATTTGAAAGACAAATCTTCACAGTGTTGTAGCTCACATTTAAAAGCACAAAACCAAACTAATTGGCGTTCACAGGCTACTGCAAAATGTTTAGGAAGGTCGTCACAAAGAGGAGATCTTTTAGCCATTGACATGAACGGTAGCGTTGGTAGCATGCAGCAAAGGGAGTACATTGTCAATCCCTTCTGCCTGGTAAAAAATAAAAAATAAAAAAAGCAGTTATAATCAATAGATTTATAATAAAAATGGATCAAATGACTATGTTTAACTGTTGTTTAATGTTTGTCTGCAGTTCCCTTCAGCTCTACGAAGCGTCTTTCAGCTCATTGTTTTGGTTCATTCTCATAGCTCTCATCAGCGGTGGAAAGTAATTAAGTACTTTTTACTGAAGTACTGTATTTAAGTACCATTTTGAGGCATTTTTACTTTAATTGAGTATTTCCATTTTATGCTACTTTATACTTCTACTCCACTACATTTCAGTTGTAAATATTGCACTTTTTACTACACCACATTTATTTGACAGATATAGTTACTAGTTACAAAAAAACAAACATATGATCAGTTTATAAAATACAATTTGTTAAAATATTAAACCAGTGGTTGCTCTAGTCCCCCCCCCCCTCCAAATTGTCTCAAATAGTTTCATTTAAATGACTGTTTGAATCCCTAAGAGATCACATTTTCCAACATTTTACTAAAAATCAAAGATTGGAGAAAAGTCCAAAATATTAATAGAAATTTGTGTAGCAGAACTTTGTTTTTTCCTCAGATTTATTTTTTGACCCTGTGGAGTCTGACCCCAGGGTTGGGAGCCACTGAACTAAGCTACTGATATAATATCAATATAATAATATATAATTCACTTTGATACTTTAAATACATTTTGATTATAATACTTCTGTACTTTTAGCTTTTAATTGTAAGGGAGTACTTATACATCGTGGTATTGGTACTTTTACTTAAGTAAAAAATCTGAGTACTTCTTCCACCACTGGCTCTCATCAGCATCATTATCGACTGCAGTATGCAGCTGTTTTCAGCAGAAAAGCTGTAAAAACACACTGTGCACTACGTGCAGCAGTCAGACAAAGTTTGCAACCAGCTAGTGAACAGAATGGAGCGTTTAGCAGCTAAAGAGATAGATATTTCTGTGGTGGAGACCAAAAGCAGAGCTAAAATAGAGTGAATACTGGACTGGCATTCATCATACGCCTCCATGCTAATGTTGCTCTGTATTTGCTTGATGTAAAATAAGCAACTGTTCACTAACAAATTCACTTTATCAAATTAAAAGGTGATGATATGTCAATGTTGTGTTCACAGCTAGGGCTGTCGCAATAACCGCAATATTGCAATACCACACTTTTGACGAGTAAACTGCAGGGGATGGCAAGCAACTGCCACAACCACTATGTTCATATTTTTTCTATTTTGAATTCTTTGCGATGGGAGCGCTTCGGCAGCAGTGTAACAAGGTATTCCGCACTGAGCGCTGCATGTTTAGTGTTTCTTTCTGGTCGCCGTGAGTTGAAAAATGTTTAACTTTGGCTAAAACGCTGCGCTCATCAGTTTCACTTTTTACCCAGACACCCAATCACTATGGAGAAGGAGCAGGACGAATACAACGACGACCAACCGTCACATCCTACATGTAGGCTACAAGTGCTTGACAACAACGACAATGAAGGAGAAATTAATACACATAGACCGGCGGGTCCATCCTCTCGCCCAACGTGTTTCAGCCTTCCCTTCATCCAGAGCAAGTACTCTACCTTGTACTGACATTTTTACCTCTGTGGATATTCCGTATCATAGCAACCAGACACAACCAAAGCGCCTCAGCTGAAAAAACGCTGTGCCTCATTGCCCTGCTGTGTTCTGTATTTAACAATAAACAAGTATTAATTACTATCTTTGTTATTTAAAAAGCAACAATATAGCTAATAATAGCTTAATAATAAAGCTTATTTATATAGCACTAAAATCAGGATAAATTAAGTAATTTTGCAAAATTGCAATAATACCTCATATCGCACTGTTGAGCCAATCTTTATCACCACAGGGGAAATTCCTTCACTGTGACAGCCCTATTCACAGCTTATTTTCATTGCCCCCAAGTGGCCAAAAATGATCAATAATTGCATGTTTAAAGCCTCTGTGTGAATAATGTTGATATGATTATAGCATTCTGCAATATGGGTGTGTATGAGTGTGTCTCATTCAAATCCATGGGTGAGTCAGAAGTTTTGAAATCCAACACGTAGGGGCTTTAAATCATTGAGTGAGCCACTAAAAGACATTTCAACTGGCTTTGGATTTGTTTGTTTGCTCTGTCTGAGCACTTTGCACGTTGCTAAAAAGTGAAGGTACTTTTACAGGTTTATAGACAGAACTGTATTGGTTCAGTCATGCCAGGAGGTAATCTGTTATTTGGTTGAAGTCAGTATGCAGCTAATGGTGGTGGGTGAATTAAGCCTCGGGCCCCTGACTCACAGGGGGCCCTAAATGCATCAGTTGTCTCTGTGTTGTGCAAAACTTTGTACTTTCAAAATGCCACCTTTTCAAGTAATGAGATACACAAACCTGTTTTTTTAGCTCATCAAACATGTCTTATTAAGTGTATCCTTGGCTTCTAATGGGAAGTCAATGAGCCAAAGTGTTATTAAAAATAGGTTGGATCCAAAAGAGGACCCTGCACATCCTTCTATCAAAGTAAAAATATGAAAATAACCAAAATCAGATTTCGGTTTAGAATGAGAAATACTGTGATTGATGCTGCAGTTGACAGAGAGATGGTCATGGTTACTCTGTGTTTGGTGGTGCTGTTGAGAAAACCTCAAGTACTGTATTGTATACACTCTACACATCAAAATAAGTTTAATTGTCATGGGGCGTCAGCCTATGAAAACAGATGTAGAATATCTTTTGTGGCTCTGAGGGAAACTTTCTAAAGTCCCCGATGGCGTCATCAGCTCAGACTTGGAGACTACAAAGCCTTTGATACAAACTGGGTATATGTTAAAAAAAAAAAAACACCGTCAAGTTGCATTATAGGAAATGTAGGATCCATGTTTTTCGGAGCTTGACCCTCATGGACTAACGCTGCGTTCACATCAGTGGGCAACCTCCGAGTCTGAAAAGTGAAGCCAATGCAGAAGTGCCTTAAACTTGCATTCTTTCTAACAGCCAGCAGGGGGCGACCCCTTATTAACAAATACTTAATATAGTATATAAAATAATAATAATGTGTGCAACAATAAACTGTTAAATAGTTTACTAATGTAATTAGAATGTAATTGTTTTCGTTCCTTATCAGCTATGATACAATATATAATTTATAAACTAATTATTTCATAATACACAAACTAATGAGAAAATAACATAATAAATTATAGAATTACTAATAATTACTCAACATGATTAATGATAATTTTGTTGTTTGTTAACAGTAAAATAACTATTAACTAAGTTCAATTAACTATCAATTTACCATTTATAAAAGATGGTTATTAATAATTGCTACCGTCTCAAAAATCATAATAACATCTGCCACTTGCAAACAGACTGTATTGACATAAAGATGCACTGTGGTCATATATTAATGTTAACCACAAGGGATATGGTGGATATACAGTAAACAGTGTATACGCTGTTAACTGGAAGGTCAAATTAATACAACCTGCCACCATAGCAGTCTTAAAGTTATATCTACTGTATACTATCTATGCCTTTTACCATGTCACAATAAAACTTGTCTAAAACATGCGGTGCTGCGTGGTTGATCCACAGTGTCAGTGTGTTATTGTGGTAGACTGTGGATCAGGTGAGGCCGATGACTGCTACAATCCTCCTCCTCCTCCTCTACTGCTGATGAATCTACAGCTCTCTGCTCTGTCCTGTGGTTTCAGGCAGACAGAGAGTCTAAAGAAATGGCAGTTCAGAGTGCAGGCAACTCTCCTCACTCAAGTATTCTTACAGGAGTGTGTGTGCAAGTGTGAGTGTGTGCTCCCCCCAAGAGTATGTGTGAGTGGGATGAGATTGAGGCAGGAAGAATAGAGTGAGGGAGAAGGGAGGGAGGGGGGACATGTAGGGGAAGATCGTAAACTAACACTGTAGGCTTTCATGGCTGCCTGCAAATCCTGGTGTGGACTTACTGGAACAGGACGGACAGAGGGATATATAGATGAATGAATGAATGAATGAAGGAGAGAGAGAGAAAGAGAGAAGAAGAGAGAGGATGAGACAAAACTGATCCTCATTCAAATGCCTTGTTGCCCGCAAGCTGCTGAATATTTTAGAGCAATTCAATTAGTCAATGGATAAAGCTACAAGGCGGGAGACACACACACACACAGTGGGGATAGAGGATCTTTTTTTTTTAGGTAAATCCACTTCCCAGTATGAACTCTTAAATAACCCTCATTTAAAGCATTATGTACTAAAAGTTGTTAAATTAACTAATAGCTGAATCCAGAGTTATTTTCCTCATCATAATGAACGTGCATCAGACCCAGGGGACCGCACCGTCCTGCACGCTCATATGACATATCCGGTTCTGCCAGCTTCCTGCTAGCTGTAATAATGGATCTATTGGCTGTTCATCACTTTTATTATCTTAAAATACACCCATGGGCTGTATGCTGTAAGCCTGTACCGTGGTGGATGTATTAACGTCTCTGTTCCCAAACAACCGGCTATCGGCCAGTAGCTAGTAGCGCTAATAGCATGACATGAACAGAATTTAATGTAGTTGTAGGCTCTTTACTAACACGCAGGGCATATGCACAGGACACAACCTCTTATACACATCCATGGTCTATTGGACATTGATTTTGGAGGTCCTTGACATGAAAAAGTTTGAGATTGCTCTCAAAATCTGGATTTTTCTAACTTCCATTTATGTCAATCGCTCACTTTATGCTCCTCTGGGAAGCGGCCGGGCAAAAAAGTTCAATAAATAAATAAGTAAGTAAATAGTTATAACAGTATGCATATTTATAATATTTTCATTGTTAAACAGGCCATTTCGGTAGAGACATTAAATATGCCAATAGAATAGAAAAAATTTTGTTTTACTTTTGTACGGCACTTTGTAGGCGGACGTTTTACTGGCATCCGGTAGTCGCTTTCAGTCCACAATGGCGGAAGCGTACAGTAGCTCTGCTGCTTGGCGTTGATGTTGCAATGGAACGAACGACTGACTTTCACTTCTTAGCAATATACGTTCTTTGTTTTTACTCCATTGCACCTCTCTTTCCCTCTGTATGGTCTTTCTCACTTTACGCTCAATAAGAAACAGAAGAGAAAGGAATGAAAACATCAACACACGGCAGTTTTTGGCATGGCTCGTAATCCCTCCCTATAAAAAGGGGAACAACTGTTTCAAATATGTCGGCAAATGAATGACTAGAGGAACAAAACCAATTATGATTTTCTCGTTCTGCTAACAATGAACACAGACTGTAAATAAATATAATCAATATCCAAAGTATGAATCTATTTCTCTCGATTCATCTCAACTTTAGAAGTAAAGTCTCAACATTTGTATTTTCTTTGCAACCGTGTTTCTTGTATGTGCATCTCACCAGAAATAGCAGAACTTTAACATCACTTTAAAACACAGAGCTTGAAAACTTCTAAGCCAACATCCTCTTCACCTGAAGACTTCATTTAAACAGTGTGCTTTAGGATAAAATGCCAAGTTATGTGTTAGACTACAAATCTTGAAAATTGTGGTTTGGCTGCTTTGTGGAGTGAGAACACTACTTCCGGCTGGTTATGGTAAGGTTGTGAAAAAACTATATGTAAAAATGAAAATAAATAAATAAATAAACTTCAAAACAACACAAGGAAAGTCATCAGTCAGGAGCTTCTAACCCACAGATATAAAACAGTAGATGCAACATTAAGTCACAACCAATGGCATAACCGTCCGCCATCTTACCTGGGTATTGTTTACAATTGCCACCTATGGGCAGCAACTGGTTATCAGCTGTTCAGCACCTAACTGCTTTACCAAAAGGACCAAAGAGACCAGGGAAGCTGGCATCACGTTCCACACGTCAGTATAGAGTAGATGAGAGATTTATATCTTTCTTATGGGTCAACTAAAACTACAAAAAGTGAGTGAACTAGCTAACTTTACCGTTAGCTGCCGAGCAACGGACCAGCTGAGTTCTAAGTCAAAGTTAATGCTGATTGCTAGTTCAACAGCACGTTGTTTTAATGTTAGCTATGCTAACTTAGCTCAAAGGTAACATTTAGTAACGTTAACGTTATAACAAAGTAATTAATATTACCCTAACATTTGGCGGCTAAGCAGCTGATTCCATGCCAATCGAGTGCAAAGTAAACAATATGTTTGCTCATCCTAAATAACATATCAGAATATTTCAAGACAAATCCAGCAAGCCTGCTACGTTACAGTCTACACAAAAAGTGAAGCCCAGGCAAATCAACACAACAGTAACTTGAACCACATACATGACAGCAACTGGGAACACTAACCAACCACACAATCAGACAACATATTGTTATTCAAGGCTAGGGGGGTCGCACTTAACGATGTTTCACCACATGTAACCCAAAACTCAGCCATCATACTGTATATAAACATCACTTGTTGTCAGCTTACCTCATGCCTTTACACGATTTTCCTTTCAGTAAAGCAAATAAAAAATAATGCATGTCTTGATCAGGTAGGTTTAAGTAATCCAGTTGGGAAAAGGAGATTTGTACTAAAATACTCGTAATTTCTCTGCATTATCATCATTAAGGTAATGTCCATAACGTTACCTTGCGATGAAAATGAAAGACAACTGAGACGAGTCCATTGGGAGTTCTGCTGCAGGCATTAACCTTTCCAAACAATACTTACTTTATAAACTAAAACAACTCCTCATTTACAGTTAGCAAGGCTGTTCAAACTCTCCTCTCAGCATCAAAACAAACCCCACGGCGGTTGAGCGGACCAGAGGGTGGGCGCTACGCCTCCACAACGGCGCTGTTGGTCGCGATGGGGTTTTCAGCTGTAACCACTTTATGAGAGCAGTGCAGAGCGGCGGCCGTGAGATAGCCAATGGGGCACGCTCACATGCACATACGGCCGGCCCGGCTATGTCAACAAAGCACAGAGAACCTTGGATTACAACACACTCAGCGGGAGAGAGACTTCATTCTCTGCTCAGGTAGACATTACTCTTCTATACCTTTACATAGTTAATAGTTGTCTGATGCTATATTAATGCTCTCATTTAGATCAGTGGTTCCCAACCTATTTTCATTGAAGCCCCCCCCTACTTGTATCTAAGAAAAGCAGAGCCC
>CAKALU010036238.1:0-12511 GCA_916700995.1 Hozukius guyotensis | reverse complement strand
CTTTGGGGGAACAAAACAAAGCAAAACCATGTTTCACAGTCAGAGGTGGACTGTCTGGTTCTCTCCTCTGCACCTGCACAATAAACGACCTCCTGTACGTGAGGGATGAGGTGACATTTACAGCACCTGATAAGGCAACGTCGGATTTGTTTAAACCTGTACAAACAGCAGCACAACGGCCTCATGTTGTTGTTATTATGTCTCTGTCTGTCTATTTGTCTTTCTCTCTCTCACACACAGATAAAATACTAGTTGGCCGTGAGCCCCAGGAGGTCCTGGCTTTGTGTCTTCTCTGCAAGTGCAAGGAAGGACAACTGAAGCCCCCCCGAGGTCCTTAACCGTGACAAACAGAAGGTGACAGGGAGAGGATGAAGAAGGGAAGAAAAGAGGCTCGCTTTGCCCTCCATCCTCTACTTTTATTAAGTCCCTAAACTCCCGTCTGCGAGCAGCGACAGACATAAAAAACAAACAATAACCTGGAGGCAGGGAAACAGGACGACTGCATTTCTTTCATCAGGGTTCAGATGAGGAGGAGAGGGAGATAAAAATACGACCAGGGAGGACGAGAGGAGGACTGATTTGGATAACAAGCTCAGAGAAAAGTTGACCCAAATACTGTACAACGAAGAAAGGAAATGAGACAGAGAGAGAGAGAGAGACGAGAGACGAGAGAAAGAGAGAGAGAGAGAGAGAGAGAGGGGCTAAGAGGATGACATGTATTGAAGGATGTAATCCAGGTGGAAGTGGTGGAGGCAGAGTGATACAGAGGGATCTAGAGACCATAGAAGTGATGCCAGCCGAACACAAATAGACTCTCTATGGGGGAAATGAATGAATTCAATTCCTCTCCAAATCAAAGCCTGGATAGCAGGTTCACTTCAACTAGTTTTAGAAGTTCAATACTGTAAATAAAGAAGGATAATGTGTAAAAAGGTTGTATGTTAGGCACCGTCATCCTCACACCAGATGGTTTCATTAACACCAGCGTTTCCATATTTTTTATCTCCATCTTGTCCTCGACTCCGTGTCACAAGCTGCTTGCTGTTTATTGTTGTTTTCTATTATCAGCTGATTGCTCTGTGAGGTGTCGGGTAGTCAGTTTAGGATTGGTTTCTGATTGCCGGCTCCACTTTGAATCCAAGCCTTTGCTTCTAATCTGTCTTTTTTATTAGCATAGAGCAATGTAGATATCATCCAGGTAACATCTAGGACAGAGGTCAGCAACCTGTGGCTCCAGAGCCACATGCGGCTCTTTAGCCCCTCTCCAGTGGCTCCCGGTGGCTTTGACAAAAAGTTACATGAAAATGAATAACAGTTATTATTTTGTTTTTTGTAGGCCTATAGTGTTTCTTATATTCTCCAGTTGTAAAAATATGTAGCCTATACACCGAATTTAAAAAATGTATGTCTTCGGCCCGGCGCCTTATCCTCTAATTTAGCCGAACCTTAATAGCTCAATAGGCCATCTATGGATTCCAAATCCCAAAAAAGAAAAGTCTTTGAGTAATTTAATAATGCATGAGCAGATTCAACAATAAAAAAGTAATATTGAAAGACATTTTCAGAAGAAGCACACTGCATTTGCAGATTAGACAGCAGGCGCTTCTAGCCAGATGTTTCTTCAATGTCCTGCCTCTCAGTTGGACTCGGATCCTCGCTGCATTAGACGTTATAGGCTGTGTTACCAAATATATTTTGCGGCTCCAGACAGCGTTCTTTCATTTTTTTGGCCAAAAAATGTCTCTTTTGATAGTAAAGGTTGCCGACCCCTGATCTAGAGTGACGAGATCCCAACAAACTAAAGAGTATGTTTATGTGGGACACGTATCCAAGGCTGAGAGGTCGTCTACAATTGTGATATAATGTCTATCGAACTTAAACAATAAACATTTTTATTATGCCCCTTATCTTGTAACATCTCTCATGAGAATGGTCACAGACAAGAATGGACCCAGCGCCGTCAGAGACAAAAATAGGTTAAACCAGACATGTGACTCAAGTCATTTGGTCCTAGTCTCAGTAGTTATGTCAAGTCAAGTCCCAAGTCACAATGACTCGAGCCCACATTTCTGATCAGAAGTTTGAAAAACCTGATGAATACAGACTGTGTCTGAGGTGATTATGTGAAAATCACATTTATTTTCTCCAGTGGAATCACTTTGGAAGTGTAAATCTATACTGGGGCGAGGCTGGCATCATATTAGGTCTCATAGTGTAGCTTCACGAGGTGTAAGGGAGCAGCTGACGGCGGGCATGCAGACAGCGTGAGGTGTAGCGCTCCGTTATGTTATGAAGATGTGGAACAGTTGATGGTGTTTTACCTGTGGCTGCAGCGTCTGGATCCCTGCCTTGGCGGTCTGCTTCTAGCCATCGGTACAAAGCTACGGACGGATGAGCCACATGCAGGAAAAACATGGAGCAAAAAAAACAAAGAAAAAGAGAGCGCAATGTCAAAAGAAATGCACACACAGAGAAGCAGATTAATAAATGCATGAGAATGAGTATAGCATGAACAATGACACATACACCATCAAAACAGAGCACGGCATTTAAGACATATAACACACACACGGACCTGAGACGAGAATGTTAGCGTTCTAAAACGGCACTTTTTACTTTACCAGCGCAATTATGGAGGTCAGAAAATCAGTACGTTAGATACAAATTGTGGGTCATCGTCTGCATAGTGTGACATTCCTTTCTGTCTCCTCATGAGGCTTTTTACATGAATATATTTGGTCTTTCAGGGAGTAAAAAAGTGCCATTTCAGAGGTGCAAGACTCAGTGGAAATGTTAAGCTGCATGTCAGCGTCTGCCTTGAATAATGGAGGAGTTGTGTGAGTGGTTCAGTGTTAGTAAGCAGCAAACTCTACAGAGTTAAACCAAGCAGCATTTGCACAACAACAACAAACATTTTCAGGAGCAGCAAACCGCTGACATCATATTTAGATCTCTCAAACTACCAGATGGTTTCCAATAAAATAGAGTATATATGTATGTGGTGATGAAATAGTTTACGTTTTAAAGTTACTAAATATGTCAGGATGAATTTGGGAAAAAGCATGGAAAATGATGCACAACACATCTAAAATATTTCCATTTGATGGACCCCAAGCACCTATAGGTAACCCGCTACGACTTCCTGGGACGAGTTCCCTTTTAAGACATATATTGTATATATTTAGTGAAAACAGGCTCACATTGTGTACTGTAAATGTCTAGATTACACCAGAATACAAACAAGCTAGTCCATCTGTTGACGGAGGTACTCTGTGAGCATACAGACAGTAGGCTAATCCCTGTGAGAGAACCACCAGGCCGGAGATTAGAGGCCTTAATCAGCTCTCTCCTGCACACACAAAACCTCTAAAGCAGGGAGCTTTACGCTAACAGCTCGCTAGATATCTTTATCCAGAGTATCTGGGTCTGTCCGCGGTGGGCTGGACGCTGACGGAGTCTGAGCTGAAGAAGTTTCTGGTGAACCTCATTGATGATTTTGTCTGCCGGAATCACACCCGGTGGCACCGATGACAAGCATTAAGAATATAGAAAAGGCCAATCTTCTTGCTGACGGTCTCGTTTACTTATGTAGGTCATATAGAGACTCTTTCATAATCAGTAAAAAACTCCTTGTAGTAACTCCAAAGAACGTCCAAAGAATGTCTCATCTAATTGTCCTCCCCTGAGCTGCAGAAAGCTAAAGGACGGACCTGTTTTCAGACTCTCAGTTTCCTCAGGAGAGCTTATTTCTCTCTCTGTCTCATGTGCTGACTCCGCAGGACCTGCTGTGGCACCTGCTTGGACTGAAGTGAAAGTCTCACCAGTCATTCTGTGAAAACGAGGTGCCCACTCGGTTGAAAACAGCGGATCAGTCAGAAGAAGTGAGGGACGGCAGAAGACTGCTCAGCTGCTGTGTGACAGGAAAACCACACACACAGTTTGCTGCTGCTGGCATTATCTGCTCCTTCCATCACCGTATACCTCCGTCTTCTCTTTGTCTGCCCGGCTCTGTTCACTCTTATCTGCTCTATTCTCATTTCTCATTTTTCATTCATTCGCAGATAGAATCAATCAGAGTCACATACTGTGAAAAGATGCAAAGATACATTTTTTGGACATATTGTGGATCCTCACATGCAAAGATTGCACACAAGATTAATGAGTCACAGTATATTAAGCTGATTAGTTATTGGTCTGCATGTTCTGCTGCTCACAGCACAACACCATGCTTAAGATGATTACTGATGCTGCTTAAATGCCACTAACATCTATTGCATCTAATGTTGCTCTGATATTCTACCAGCTCAGTCCTGGTAATCCATTTTAACTGTGTGCACAGGAATTAAATCAATAATCAAGTATAATAAATCCATCATGTGCAGAGCCGAGTGTATCCAAGCCTGATATATCTTCTTCCTCTGAGCCGTAGAGCTCCATCGTTGTCCTAAAACTATTAAAAACACATCACTGAGCCTCACTGTGTCACTGGGTGACGTGTTCCTTCATCACCATGAACACACACACTGTAGTTTGTTTAGACTCTAACCCACATCCACCGTTCTGCTGCCACAAACACTCACTAGAGCACCAAATGTGGATTCATCCGCCGCTGAAAATAGTCCCCGACAAATGCACCATATCCTCCTGTTTGAGCGACGTTTGATTAAAAACTACAGTGACCAGCTGTTTTAGGAAATCACTGAGCCTTGTTAGAAAATAAAACTATATATTTGACACTGATACAAGTGGAGTGACCTACTGTATGACCTTGGTAGGACTCTGTTTCCCTCTAATAAGTATGAGCATCGGTCCAGACAGTCGACTTAAAGCATGAAGACTTGGCTATCCGTCTTTTGCGACACCTGCCTCCATGAAGCCTTTAATGCCCGGTTCAGACTACACGATATCAGCCCGATTATAGCCCGACACGGCCGTCGTAGGGTGTCGACTTGGATCGGGAACGATAACTGAGTGTCGTGTGCGACAATCGATCGTTTTATTTTGTGTAGTGTGTCATAGTACACGACAACCGACGCCGCGTCCCGACAGAAAGTCTAGAAACAGAAGCACAAGGCTACTTATTATGCAGAATGATGTCATCGGACCTTCCCAGCGCGACTGCTGCCGGACCTCGTGGTAAGATATTCAATCTAGGTTGTGTCGGAGTAAAGAAAAAAAAACCGCCGTTGCGTCTTTGCGCATGGAGCATCCCGTTGAGCGCCCGCTTTCGCTTCTCCCTGTGAATTATATTTTTATTGTTTTCCCCCGGAGCCTCGTGGGCCCCTTTACATGGTCGGGCTTGAGCCCCGGTAAGCCCACATATTAAGACTCACAAACCACTGAACTGAGGTCAATATGGTGAAAAGGCAGAGAAGCTGTATGAGAGCATGGATCTTCACTCAGCTGTTCACTGTACAGCAAACAATAGCAATTACATTGGTGAGTCAGTGTTGATCCCAAACCCCACGGCCCTCTGGGACTCTGTATTGATGCAGAGGATCGACTGTTTTCAGCTAGATACATATTTATTATAATACACTCACTACACCCTCAATTCCCACTGTGATTTAGTTCCCCGTTCAATTTAACCTGAGGTCATGTTTTCATGAGGCTCTGTTGTTGTTGAGGTTTGGTCTGTTTGCGTGAGGTTGTTTATGTGGTTTACATTTTGGATTTTTCATACATAATAGTCAATCTGAATTAAACCGCACAGCACTGAGCCAAACACCAGACAGGCTTTATATCAATAACATGAGACATACGGCTATTCATAATTTCGCTCGTTTTGAGATGAACTGCTCCTCGCCTGAAAAGCAGACAAGAGGGGGCGGTGAAAAAAAAGCTGCGGTCAAGTCGGACAGTTTCCAGCAGCCTTCGAAGAATTCACAGGAAGTCACAGGAAAAGTGACTTCCTGTTAGATCCGATCTGTAGGCCACTTGTAGTTTTCAGATCACGTTGGGATTTATTTATATTTGTTTGTAAATAAATGTTCGTGTATCTGACATTGGATTCTATCCTTTATTATTTTTATGTCCGTCTTGCAAAGCACTTTGTAACGAGCACTCGTTTTGATAAGTGCTATATAAATAACCTTCATTATTATTATTATTATTATTAACAAGATGAAACCTTCATTACACAACTAATATCCTACAATCTAGCGTTAAATACCTCAAAGGCCCTGAGAGCAACATGACCTTTTGCATCAAGAGAGTAAAGGAACAATATAGGACGTCTGAATTATCACGGTCCAGTTCCTGCTGTGATAACATTACTTAGTCTGCTCTTTCAGATTTGTGTATTTTAAACTATTTTGATAACTGCTATTTATATATAATGAGTTAGTTTTCATACAGAAATGCCAAACATTATTAGACCTTAATTTATTTATAATAATTGTGACGTTTGGACTGCTGGACAAAACAAATTATGACAGCATTTCTCACTATTTCCAGAATTTTTTACAAACCAAACGATCAATCCATTAATGGAGAAACAATAATCAGATTAATCCATATGGATTATTATTATGAATTAATCCATCCATGCAGTCCTAAATAGTTGAAATGAGCTCCAGCTCAACCAACCAAGCAGTAAAGTGCTGCTTACGCATTAATGCATGATTAATAGTAATCTAATAATATAATAATATATCAGTCACAGTGGACACTTTTCTGCATGAATACTATTATTCTCAATACTTTAAAGTACATTTTCCTGATTATACTTACATACTTTTAGTACCTCCCTATCACAACATAATGTTTAAACTGGGAAATAATGATGATATGATTAATAATGGACAGTTAAAACTTGCTTTTGTGCCTCTTTCTGCTGCAGTGGTTGATGCCGTCCTCTCTCAGGCTGAACTTTAACAATTTGCAGACAAAAAATCTGCTTTCTTCACCCCCCCCTCCCTCCATCCCTCTGTATTTCTGCTGACAATCATCAAAATAATGAGGTCATTTCCATCAATAGACGCTCATACAGCCAGCGCCACCTTGCAGGAGGGGTTTCTCCCCCCCCCTGGGTATCAGGGGTTGGGGTATTATATGACACAAGCTGCATCATTAGAGCCACAAATCACTTAATGCACCTCTAATTACACGCAATAGGCCCCCGGAGAATATATGCACGAGTATGTAAATGCACAAAACACACATGCACTGTATACACAGCACACAATGAGGAGAGCGAGGCAGCATCTCATTAGACAAAACATGTTAAAGCTCAGCCCCTTACCAGGCACACACTGGGGGGGAAAATACCCAATTACAGCACACATGCAGACAAATACAAGAAACAGAGGAGCTAATCATATGTTGGCTGCAGACACTGATGCATAATGTATGTGGAGCCTGTTGCCCTGCTAGACCGGGTGATCAGACACTCGGGGAGCTCGGCTGACTGACTGGCTTCACATCACTGTGAGTCCTTTAGAGGCAGACCAAACTGCCAGCCGACTGAGAGACAACATCGTCTAACCCGGAGCATAAAGGTACAGACACGGCGTGTATTCACGGCTCTGACAGCAGGCCCGTGGCCGTCATTATTCACAGACTCCGGGGGCTCGTACGTCTCGTGCTACTTCAAAAAGCATCCGTCTGTGCACGTCTTCAATATCTGCCGAATGCATTAAATCATCCCCCTCAACGACGAGTCAGTCATGCGTTGAAAGCAAAGGGATGCATTCTGGGCACAAAAAGAGCCCCGTAGAGCGCACACAATCACTACTGACGTAGAAATATGAAGCTCAGACCAGCACTGGATGAGTTTGGGATCTGAACAGGTAGAATCACACTGGTAGAAAGGAGGGAAAACCGCAGATTCAAACTGATCCATTTATCATTCAAGTGCCAAAACCAGCTTCTTGATTATCTCAACCCGGTCTTCACTCCAAATGTGTTGCAACTTTTAAAGGTTGTACCTCCGTCAGTATTTCAATTCCATAAGACTGGAGGACTTGCAAGGGACAGATACAAGAAAAAAAGAATGGTTAAAATCTAAGTAGCAGAGTCCTGAATTTTTGTCTTTGTCGTTGTTTTTGTGTCACTGCTGTTTTGTTTTGTGTCTTTGTGGTCGCTTTGCCTCTGTTTGTGGTAATTTTGCATCTCTGTTGTCACTTCACATCTCTTCTTGTTTGTTCTGCGTCATTGTCGCTTTGCATCTCTTAGTAGTTGCTTTGCATCTCGTTGTAGTTGCTTTGCATCTCGTTGTAGTTGTTTTGCGTCTCTTTGTGGAGGTTTTACATCTCCATGTAGTTGCTTTGCATCTCCATGTAGTTGCTTTGCATCTCCATGTAGTTGCTTTGCATCTCCATGTAGTTGCTTTGCTACTCTTTGTTCTGCATCTATTTGTGGTCATTTTGCATTTCTTCGTAACCGCTTAGCATGTCTTTGTGGTCGTTTTGAATCTCATTGTTGTCGCTTTGCATGTCTCTGTGGTCATTTTGCATCTCTTTGTAGTCTTTTTGCGTCTCGTAGTTGTTTTGCATCTCTTTGTAGTTTTTTGTATAACTCTTTGTTGTAGCTTTGCATCTCTTCTTGTTTTTGTTCTACGTCGTTTTGTGTCTCTTAGTAGACGCTTTGAGTGATTTTGCATTTTTTCGTGGTCATTTTGAGTCTCTATATGGTGGTTTTTGTTTTGTCGTTGCTGTCCAGGCCCCCCCCCCCCCGACCCTTTTGGACCACTGGGCCTGTGTCCAGCAGGCCTGTTCAGTCATGATTTACAAAAGATAGCCAATTCATTGAAGGAGAAAGACAAAGAAATAACTGCATGCAGAATTAAAGCTCCCAAAACTTTAGTGGTGTAACAAAAAAATCATAAAAACACCTATTAAATATAATAATATAATTTAAGTTTTTCAGCGTTCAGAATTTTAAGCGAGGTTTTCCCGACAGTGAAAGATGCCACACTGCTATTACCGTCAGCTCTGTCTATTCAGCAGCAGTTAAGAAAAGAAAAAAAAAAGTCGTATTCACAGCCAAAGCCTCACTACAAATCAGCAGGAGTTAATCTACTGCTCCCAAAGCACTCATCCATTTGGCTTCACCGACACATTCCACCACCCAGCGCTTCACCAGCAGCACCTGCTACAACTGGGCAGCTCGCCTGACACCACACACACACACACACACACACACAATCAACCTTCTCGTTCTCTCTTAATGGAGCAAGCGCCTGCTACGCCAAGCTGGGCTGCCAACGCCTGGCACTGGATGGGTGGGAGCAGCAACCCATCTGTCTCCTTGGCAACAGGACTAAAGATGGGGGGTGTTGTTGTTAGGGTGGCCGGCGGTGGGGAGGCGGCGGTTATCACCTTCTAATCTCTTAATCATTATGAATTATCCTTACATGATGGGGATCAGGACGGCAGGGAGTCCCAATGAGAACACAGGGCATGTGTGTGTGTGTGTGTGTTACAATGGTCCAGTGTCCCAGTGCCAGGGCTAAACCGGCCCCATTCAGGACGCTACCGTGGTGATGTCATCACCCTGTCATGCTGTCAAACACTGCTTTGTTCTTTTATTCACTTTAAAAAGGTGGCGAGGAGGAGAAGGATGGAGGGAGAAGAAGAGGGGGAAGAAAAGAGGGCAGGAGGTGCGTGAAGGAAGGCCGACGATTCATTTTCATTCAGGCAACATGCACCGGTTGCTCCCATGGGGTCCTTCCATCATGGCGAGGCTTTGGTGTCCACGCTTCATGACTCACTGTCACCTGACTGTATTAGCAGATTAGCAGCTGACTGATGAGAGCAGCACCGATAACCCTCACTACACTGGATGAAGTCAGTGATCGGCACAGTGAAGGAGGTGTTCATGATAAACGGATGATAACGCTTCGTTGCACTGAGGGATTTGGAGGGGAAAATGGTCCCCCCTCAACAAGTCCATTTATCCCCCGTTAAGCTGCAGTCGCCACGGTGGCATCAGTCCAGCATTCTTTACTCATGACACCATCGTGTTGACTGCAAGTAAGAGAAGAGAAGAGCTCTGCTGCAGCTTCACACACCAGCTAAAGTGATGAAAACCAATAACCAGCAGTACTCCTTTAACCTGTTGCACTCAGATTTCTCCCATTAACTTCCCTTTAAATATATTACATAAAAATGTTTACAAGACACCATATCACTTACACATGCTGCTCTCTTGCTTATCTGACATTTCAATAAATCCTGATGCTTATATTGAGTGAAATATTCAAACCCATTATACCAAATATACAGTGGTTACTAGGGCTGTGGATCAGCGAGAATCTGGCGATACGTATCACAATACTGGGGTTACGATTAGGGAGGCACCGATACCAGTATCGGATCCGATACTGTGCTCATGTACTCGTACTCACAAAACCGATACAACGGCACCAATACAGCTTTACGGCAGCGTGACGTTAACCTCTCGTCACCATCTTTCGGGTCCTATCGCACGCGCTCACGCTCCACCTCCCCGACGGTGCGGGCGAGAAGGGCCGGTGGAGCGCCCAACCCCCGCGGGGCAGGGATCCCACCTTAGCCGGCACGCACCGGGTTTTGCTTGCACCCTCTGACTCGCGCATGCGTTACACTCCTTGGTCCGTGTTTCAAGACGGGTCAGGTGGGTTGCAGACATCGACGCAGACCCCCTGGCGCCTTTTACGTGGGCCGGGCCCCGATCTGGCGGCACGACGCGGTTGGGACGCACTAAGGACAGTCCGCCCCGGTGACACTTTGGCCACGGCCCCGGGAAGAACCTTCGCCCCGAGCCTTTCCAAGCCGACCTAGAGCCGGTCACGGCGCACCGCCTCGTACGTGTGACTCCCCAGCCTGCCGTGTGTCGCTCACACCCTCCAGCTGGCTGTTAACGAGGGTCTTTTTGCACAGAGAAGTACTCGTATCGGTACTCGGTATCGGCGAGTACCCAAATGTAAGTACTTGTACTCGGTCTGAAAAAAGTGGTATCGGTGCATCCCTAGTTACGCTTCAATATATCACGATATATTGCAATTTTTTAAATTTAATTTTAGTAAAATTGTCATAGTATAAAGAACACAACACCATATGTATAAAGTCTGAGTAAAAAAAACTTGACTTTTTTTGTGCAATTTACATTTAGAGGGCTCGTACACTGAGATGGTGCATCTCTTTGTTAATGAAATAAAGTACTGACTGAGTTCATCTTTGCATGTAAACTATTAATTAAAAATCAATACAGTATCACAAAACAAAATATTGCGTGGTGTCAGGTGTATGATAACGCACTTGATGATGTATTTGATATATAATAATATGATAATATGATATTCAATTTTGACCATTCTTATGTAAACTGATTCAACGGGTTTAAGCCTCTTAAAGTGACAGCTACTATAGTAGACGCTCTGTTAAAAGGGACATACTGAGTTAACTAGATCAGTAACTTGTTAATGAGAAACAGCTCCTCTACGTATTTATTTTATTATGAAAAATAACTACGTCAACAGGCAGGAAGTAGCTGTCTGAGCTGCTGTATGTGTGTCTGTGTGCAGCTGTTCTCACAGCAGCTGCAGGGCGATGACGAGGTGGTGATGATGGCGATGTGCCCGATGGGAGCGAGTCACTCTTTTGTGTATATAGTATAAGTTTATTATTAAAGGCAGTCAGGTGTGCGTGTCAGGCTCAGGTCTCACCTGGCTTCATGATGTTCCCACTCACTAATTAACTAATTAAACTGCTTTGCTGAAACTCTTCCTGCACATTAAAATCACATAGAAGTGGTCAAAATGAATTAGTAAAATAAGTTTGATAATAATTAGGGGTTTAAGAAAATATCGACTGTCGCAATATTATGTTTTGTGATACTGCATCGAATCTCAACAACGCTTGACATAACTTTGTTGCCGTATCATTATTTGAATACTGGCTTTTATTTGAGAGGTAATTCTGAAATGTTGGACTTTCCTAGTGACATACGAGTGTCGCATTATGGCTGAACGAAAACTGAATTCATCTGTAACTTTCTGAGACTCTATAAGACATTATCTTTGTTGGCAGAGGTGACAGAAGCAGCATCAAACGCAGCCTCTGTGTTACAGAAGATCACACGAAAACATGTAGAGATCCACGGCGAGGGATGACTAACGGAGACAGAAAGACAGATCCGAGACGCGGCGAGCCTCGCGGCGATGCTGAGAAACAACGAGACGTGTGACAGCGAGGTGTGGGGAGACGAACGCGAAGCAAAGGGCACGAGAGAGAGACAGAGAGAGAGAGAGAGAGAGAGAGGGATTAAATCAGTGGGAATACAAACAAGACTGGATAAGAGACGGTGGGAGGAGGAGGAGAAAGTGAAGGAGAGCAGACAGCTGTGGAGTCGACAGAGCCGACGTTTCATTACAACGGACAGAAACAAAGCTGCTCTTTTAAAGCTGACATGACATAACTCAGTAACTGAATCCCCACAACACGAGTGCAGGGAGCTTACTCGACAGTCTGGATGTTTATCAATGTTATGTTATTATTTCAACACCAACCACGATGCTTTTTGTTGCCTA
>CAKALU010036237.1:46657-73573 GCA_916700995.1 Hozukius guyotensis | reverse complement strand
CTAGACTGAGGTGGTGCTACTGCTGCTGCTAGACTGTGGTGCTGCTGCTGCTGCTAGACTGAGGTGGTGCTGCTGCTGCTGCTAGACTGAGGTGGTGGTGCTGCTGCTAACCTGTGGTGGTGCTGCTGCTAGACTGAGGTGGTGCTGCTGCTGCTGCTAGACTGAGTTGGTGCTGCTGCTGTTAGACTGAGGTGGTGCTGCTGCTGCTGCTAGACTGTGGTGGTGCTGCTGCTGCTGCTAGACTGAGGTGGTGCTGCTGCTAGACTGAGGTGGTGCTGCTGCTGCTGCAAGACTAAGGTGGTGCTGCTGCTGCTGCTAGACTGAGGTGGTGCTGCTGCTGCTAGACTGTGGTGGTGCTGCTGCTGCTAGACTGGGGTGGTGGTGCTGCTGCTGCTGCTGCAGGACGCACAGACAGACATGGGGCCACAGTGGGGCCATCACTGGTGGCCCCCCTGGGGCTGCTTTCAGGGGTCCTTAATTCACACCAGCTACAGGGGGGTCCACACTACAGAGAGGAGATTAGCTTCACCACCCACTGCTATTTCTCTCACCAGGGGAGAATAACTAGAAAAAAAATGTATATATAAAAACTGTGACTCTTTTAAGACAAAACTAGGGCTGCTGAAATACTTTTTGCTGGGAAGCTCCATTAAGAAAACAGTAAGTTAAGTGGCAAAAGATAAAATGGAATAAAAATAAAAATTATAGTGTATTTACAAATAATATACAGTATAATAATAAAGGAAATACTTGGTATATGGTAAATATAGAAGCACAATATATATATATATATATATATATATATATATATATATATGGGAGCAGTAGAGGTTGCATACTATAAAAATATTGCACATGCATTTATATATATATATAAAATGTATATATATATATACAGTATATATATATATATGTATATATATTGCACATATTGTATTGATTGAAGTATTGCACTTGTTTATTGCACTTCTAAGAATAGCCTATCCAAAAAAAATGTATTTACTTTTTTTGTATAGCCTATATTTTCACTATTTGTATTGTTTACAACTTCCAGCACACTTGATTTGTATATAATTATACATTTATTATTATTACATTATATATTTTAGTATTTTATTTTATTCTTATTTTATTCTTAGTTGTTTAGATATATTTATATAATATTTATATTTTTCTGGTATTTCTCTAACCAGGGGAGAATAACCAGAAAAAAAAAAAATCAAAACTGTGACTCTTAAGACAAAACTAGGGCTGATATTTTAACTCATTATATGAATAGCCTATCCAAAAAAAATTAAATTACTTTTTTTATAGCCTATATTTCAACTATTTGTATTGTTTGCAACTTCCAGCACACTTGACTTGTATATAGATGTTTTATTTTATTATTTTATTTTATTCTTAAGCTATTGTTAGTTGTTTAGATATATTTATATAATGTTTATATTTTTTCACTACAGTCCTGTCTATTCCTTGCTTTTATTTGTCCAGCTTTGTTGACCTTGTCCCGAGCTGTTATTTCTATTTCTCTCTATTGATAGATGCATAAAACCGGAGTCAAATATCTCGTATGTATGTGCTTGGCAAATAAACCTGATTCTGATATATAAAACCAACTTTACATAAACGCAGGAGTTAGTGGACATGATTGTATGCGTATCAAAAACAGCTGAGTTTGAGGAGATCTTGTCAAAAAACAAATTCACAGCCAAATTAAAATAAGATTAAACCAAACAAGTGCCATTATTTTGCCTTGATTATTTTAGTTTTTGATTCCTGTATGTTTTGTGTCTGTTGTTGTGTTCTGGTGTGTTTTTCTTTGGGATGTTATCTGTCCCTGTTTGTACTCGTATATGAAATCCCTGTCAGAAGAGATATAGTATCTCATTGACACCTTTCTGGTTAAATAAAGGATAAATTAAAAAAAATAAAAAACTTTGAGAATGTAAGGGCATTCATGAAGGATCAAGTAAGACAACAACATGTTTTTGCTTTGCCTCCTCTTCTATGATATTAAATCAACGCAGGTCTATAGTGCTAAAACTGCTGATGGCAGCATTCAGCCTCCTTATCTGTGATAAGGGCATACTATAACAACTGTATCACCCTTTAACCCAACTAGAGAACGTGCACCCTTTTTGGTTGTGCCGCTGTCCTCTTCTCTGCTTGTGTAACCTTCTCTCATGTTTGTTTGTATTGATTGCAATGCACTCTTTAAACTTTGTTGTAGAAATATGCTACGCAAACAATATCCACAGAAAAGTTATAACACGTCGTCGTTAGGAATGCAGTATGATTATAATTCCCTTGATAAACATACAGTTAATAAAAGCAAAACCAGTATTTATTGCATATAGAGCTCCTCCGATACAAAGATGCCATCTCATATTACAGTAACAATTCTCTGCTTTCTATTAAAGCGCTTAATAAAAAGCAAAATAAGATTTATGAACATTCTTTCTTTGTTTTAATCAAACTTTTCCAATGAGCTCTGATTGCCGATGTTTATGTCACAAATCATCTGGGTCAGCTTGAGGTTTGACGCATTTTTTATCCAAATCTTCTTTATTCAACAAACATATTGTAAATGTTTGGATTCTACTTGTCAGTGTAGTTATGAAACACTTCAGTGCTGCAAAAAAAAAGAGAAAAAAGATAGCATACATACCAGATGTTTCTGTAATGAATGTCAATGAGAAAGCACCTCAATGACAGAAAAAAATTAGATAGTGTCCCAGACCTACTAAACCAGTGGACATAGTCACCGTGACGTCACCCATTGGTTTGTGGACTGCCGTTTTGAAGCCTCGAGTTCAGCATTTTGGCCATCTTGGTTTTTGGCCGTCGCCATCTTAGTCTTTTGCAACCAAAAGTGACACGAGAGGGTGGATCTAAGTACAACCAAATGCTGAATAAGACTTTTTTAGGCGACCAAAAAGGTTATAATTAACTTTCATGAACTGAAAACACACTGTGAAAGGGTTAAAGTTGTAAGACGAAAACACAGACAACTCCCAGACCTATTTGACTCTAAATGGGACCATAATTTACTAAATGAACATCATGCTGTATTGAAGAAGACTTGAAACTAGCGATTGAGACCATAAACTCATGTTTACAATGTTTACTGAGGTAATAAATCAAGTGAGAAGTAGGCTCATTTTCTCAAAGACTTCTATACAATCAGACTAATTTTTGCAACCAGAGGAGTCGCCCAATGCTGGCTGTTAGAGAGAATGCAAGTTTAAGGCACTTCAGCATTGGCTTTACTTTCTCAGACCCCGCAGAGGTAGCCCACTGTACTCAACCTTTAGTTTAAAATATGTTCACATTGGCACAAGGGCCAAAAGAAGAACTTCATAGAAATAATGTCATTATTAAGGTTTTCCTTCACCACGGCCACTTCTGCTCCAGTCGTCACATCAACAGTACCTTTAAAATGAAACTAAAGCAAGCTGCAAAACACACATCCAGCAGAGTATCTTGTACACAGATCAAGGTCTAGAAATGTTGAGCAATGTTGGTCATGTGTGGAGAAAGTATGTGTGGAGATATGATCCACTTCTTGTTTGAGTCATGAACCACCTCGTCATGGCCAACTTGCCTTGCAATAGATGACACAGCTTATTTACGTCAGTGATGTCTGTGATAACAGAACTAAAACAGCCTATATTCTTATTAGATCTGTTGAAAAACTCAAAAAGCTGCATAAATATAGTATATATGTATGCACACCATCATACTAGCCTATTTTTTTATTATTATTTAATTATACATTTATTTATTACTATGATAACTTTATTTTATTTATTTCTTCTATCTATCTTGATCTGTTTTTATTTTGTTTTATCTTATATTATTTTATTTTATTGTGTTTTCTTTGTCTGTATTTATCCTTTAATCTCTCCCTTGTTTTTATTCCTGTTATTTCCTTTATTTTTTTATTTTTTTTAACTTACTATCAATTTTACTTTTTCACTATGAACTATATAAACATTGTAGAAATGAAATAAGTATGAACAACATCATATGTAAGCAAATGTAAATTCATGTTAACTCCTGCACTTCCTGCAATACAGTATAAAGAAAAACTCAAAAAGCTGTATTTTTTTAATCTAAAACTCTTCAATTATATACCTGTTACATATAGTATTTACATGTATCTATGTAAATACACTTGTAAAAGTACTAATTTGGGCTTTTAAGTAGAATAATACCGTAGCTTGGACTTTTTCCCCGTCTTACGTAATGCACAGGAGCAGCCGATGATCAAAAGTCCATCCTATGGTCTGGTTTGTGCTGCCCTACATCTGACTTAAACTGCTGCCGCCTTCCTCCCGTGCAACCCATTATTCCTCCCATTAACATGATGATTAATTATGCAGCACAACACTGATGCAAAGCAGCTTCACACACAGACATATTGACTCAGACTAAGTGAAAAGTCTTGAGGGTGTAGTCGGAGGCAACCATCAGCTAAGCACAGCCCATTACGGAGATAATTTCTTGTAAATGGCTTAAAATAGAAACATCTGCATGATCCTGGGACGTGGACTGGACTCCTGGTGTAATGCAGCTGCCTCAGTGCATCTGGTGCCCACGCTAACACTGTCCTGCAGTTTCCTGTGAAGGTCACAGACGAAGGTTGTTAAACAGCAGACACACACACACAGACAGGGTACTAAACCTAAACATTTGCCATCAGAGTGTGAATGAACGGCGTCCTGAAGTCACCTTTCACATCTTATCCACGGCTGCCTTTTGAGCCTTCTTATCTACTTCTTCTGCTGTATAAATAGCAATGAATTCCCAACACAGATGGCAGCTGAAACCTGATGCCCAAAATGCAGAGGCATTCAAAATAATCAACACAGCAGCGGGTATTGATTACACTACAAAGCATTTCTGCCACTTTCAATATCTCAGGATGTAGCCTGAATTATGCAACTTACAAATGCTCCATCAACGCACTGATGGACTGCTCAGTACTGCAAATGTAATTTCGTGATATATGCAGAAACCCCTGCAAGAAAAAAAACATGAATCGTATTTTTTGTGGGCAGTGTACACTTCTCCTCAGAATGCCTGTTATTCAAATGAGGGAGCTGAGCGACTTTGCCAAGCCTCAAAACTAAAGTTTGCCATTTTGCCTGGAGCTCAAAATGGATGCAAACAAGCAGTTTATAATGTGAAAGATTAATGAATCCAGTAAAAACTCATCAAAGGAAAAGTGATGCCGAACAGCATTTGTCCACATTTTCTTTTTTTTTCAAATAAATGCAAACTATAATTTAAGTTAAAACGTTGACAAAAGAAGTATCATATTCCACATTTGTACATTTATTAGCTTTCCTGAAAGACCTGAAACAGTTGCAGAATTAGTGAAATTTGCAGTCT
The DNA here is from genome assembly GCA_916700995.1 of Hozukius guyotensis. Classification (NCBI taxonomy): domain Eukaryota; kingdom Metazoa; phylum Chordata; class Actinopteri; order Perciformes; family Sebastidae; genus Hozukius; species Hozukius guyotensis. The sequence goes on along the minus strand of CAKALU010036237.1, from coordinate 68,176 downwards.
TCTGGTGAGAAAGCCCGTTCTCTTTCCCAGGGCGTCAAATACCAACGATTTGTTATGGCCGTCGCCGTTCAATACCAACGCACAAGGCACCCTTTAGCGTCGGTATGAGACGCACCGGGCTTTCTATTAACTACAATGCCCACCCAATGTTAACGCTCAGGGAAAGTGCGCCGGGAGTGTGGTGTTGTAGTTTAAAGAGCAAAAGAGACACACAGGGCGGAGGGGAGGGGAGGTGGATGGGTCCAACAAACACAGGGAGGAGACCGCTGTTCGTGTCCCGTGCATCACGTTAATCAGCTGTTCCTTCATGTCCCGTGTTCACAACATTCAGTTTTAATCCCAACCATGTTGTTTTATCCTAAACCTAACCACAGTGGTTTTATTGCCTGAACCTAAGTAAGTGTTTTTATTTAATTCACAACATTAAGCATGTGTTTACTGCGACTGAAAAGTGACGCAGAGGGGTCGGACAAAGCGTCAGTATGTGACGAGTTAGGATAAGAACGTGTTGGGTGAGCACATCTTTCTCTTTTCTTCACAGACTCCTCTAGCTGGGATGCCCTCTACATGCACCGTAAACATGACGAACACAGCGGCGTGAGCAGCATTTCTATGAATTAGCGCCGTAAGCACTTTGCGCTGGTCTCTGTGTCATTCAGTCCGGCAGCCCGTCTGCTGGCTGTTCCTCTGTCTGCCTTTAGGAACACACCAGTGACATTGTTGCACTCAGCAGAACCTCCGTCTGGCTCGACCAGCCGCTTTGACGACATGAACATTGTTTGGAAGTCAACAGGCTCGTTGCTAAGTAACCCGGCCCCCTCCATCCCAAGTGTTCTGGCCTGTGAATCCATACTTATTACCTCTAGGGTAGCTAAGCAGTGTGTGTGTGTGTGTGTGTGTGTGTGTGTAGGAGTGGGAGTTTGTGTGCAAGTTGCTGAACTGCCTAATGATCTGCATTGGGGATAGAAGAGTTGGTGCCTAATCTTTTTCAGTCTAATTTACCTCGATGTGGGGGAGAACTATAACATTCCCGTGTTTCAAAACACAGGTCAAAGGTCATTCCATAAAACCCTGGCTTCATCTGGTCCAGATTTGTGCTGAAACATGGTTTCTCTTTTTGTCGTTATTCAATTCAGTTTAATTCCATTTATTTTTATATAGCGTCAAATCACAACAGAAGTGATCTCAAAACGCTTTTCATATAGTGCAGGTCTAGACCGTATATCTATAATCTAGAGACCCAACAAGAGATCCCTCATGAGTATGCACTAGGTGTGACAGGTAGAAACCTTGGGTAGAATCAGGCCCTGGGTGGGCAGCCATCTGCCTCGACCGGTTGGGTTATCTAAAATAATATATAAAACTTCATATTAGCTGCTATTAAGCTTGCTGTTAGGGCTCCTCGGCTGTGGAGCGACCTGCCTGAGGAACTCCGGCTTGCTACATCAGTATCTTGTTACAAATCACGCTTGAAGACTTATTCATATCGAAAGGCTTTCCTATAATTTCTCCTGTTATTTTGAGGTTTATTCTTAACTATTGATTTGTCCTGTGCGTTGTTCTTGACGTTAACAATAAAGTGCATTGTAGCCATTCATTGTTTTAAGTTTATCCCTCTTTTTTCCTTCATGCTTTTTCTATTTTATTGTTGTGTTTTATGTGTTTGTTGTAAAGCAATTTGTAGCGTGAGTTTTGATAAGTGCTATATAAATAAACTTTATTGTTATTATTATCAAAAAGTCTATCTTAATGGGCAACTTAAGCATAAAACACAACAAAACAGTTAGCGCCCATATATACAGCCTATTTAAGAACAGCACATGTTGAGGAAATACCACCCTTCCACCCTTCCACCCTTTGCCTGCATTAACAACACACACACACACACACACACACACACACAACAGCATCAATGGCGTGGGGGTGAACCTCTGTCATCAAAGTGGGCTGTTGTTTGGGAGGAAGGAGAGCCTTTGTGTGTGTTTAGGAAAGTGGATATGAATGGCGTGGACGGGTTCAGGGAGTTCATGTGTGAGAGAGGGGCTCGGTCATTGAGACCGTCAGTGTGGGGTTCAAGGTCAGAATGGCTAACAGAGGGGGAAGGACAGCTCACAGCGGTTGAACATAAAGGAGCGTGCAAAAAAAAAAAAAGGATAAAGGGAAATGTTCAGTTTTAAAAGTTTGCACTTGGAAGTTGTGTGAGAAGGGCAGAAAATAATACACACTCTTACAAAGTGGACCTGGACTTCATCAGAAACTACATCTAGAAGGAATCTCTCCACATGCATGTAGCTCAAGTTAAACAAACTATAAATGTTATCCATGGTAGTTATCATTAGACATAAACCATATATACCTCTCACATAATTCATCCAGCAGCAGCAGTTTTCGTTTTGCATTTGCTCGACTGGTTAGTGTCAGAAATAATGACGTGAATTTCAAAATAAACTATTTTTTCAGGCTATAATGAACATACAATATGCAATAAATACCACATATTGAGCTCACAAACAGCAGTTTTAATGACTTTTTATTACCTGCATATGTTCAATTGTAATTGTGCTTCTGCTCAACAGGGAAATCAGCAGGATATTTTGGCGCTATTTACATCCCTGTCGTAGTAAATACAGTTAGAAACAGTTAAATGACGTGTTCTTCAGCACAGACAAACAGATGGGTGTATGTGCTGGCTTCACGTGAGAGAAGTTACTTTACACGTCTGCTGAACAGACCACACACACACACAAACACACACACACACACACCCTCACACACACTCAGACAATCAGTCAAGCATTCCCTGTGGTTGGAATGTGTTTTTGAGGGAGAGTGTGAAAGAGGAAGTTTTGGTGAGAAAGGCTTGAGGGGAACAAAAAACAAATAAATGTCAGTAGCATGTGTGCACACGGTTAAATCCCTCTTGTATTTTCATGGTAAATATATGTATATGTGTAGTGAGATCATGTCCATACCATTACTTTTGTCTCCTTTTTTATAGCTCAAACAAAAGCAGTGTGGTCGAGGTTTGGGGGCCCTTGGCAAAGACGTCCATCGCACCCCTGACTGCCAAAAGCCTCAAACTTTTTTAATTCATTCCCAGTATATAGGTCTTCAAATTAGAGCTGAACCTACAGAGCCTATAAAGTTTATATATCCAGTTTAATGACTTTTGTTTATGAGATCTATATGCATCCATTGTGTAAGGGTCTCCCTCAAAAACAAAAAGATAGAGAATAGAGAAATAGAGAAAGTGTGTATTTGTGAATAAAAGGCATTACAATTCTGGCCCTAACACGTCTTCTGGCACAATATCACAACTATTTCTATTGAGTCCAGCAGAACCTGATTGAAAAAAAACTCTGATTTTCTTCTACGTCTTTTTTGTTTTCTTTTTGTAAATTACTTTTCAAGAATCTCTTGAGTGTTCTATTTACTCTATGTTCCAGCTGGAAGTAATCCGAGCAACAGATTTGAGTGTAAAGAGGCAGAAAGCGAAGCCCGGTGATGGAGGAGGAGGGAAGGAGAGAAGGGGACGAGGGTAGGGGGGAAGGGGAGAGAGAGCTGAGCGGATGGGGGAAGGGCTGTTTGTGCATGCCTTGAATTCCTTAGGTGTTATCAGCATCGCCCGCTCTATAATTGTTCCTTTCGAGGAGGAAAGAAAATTACAGAGACTGTACTACATTGTGAAGCTTCCTCTCTGTTAGAAAACCTAAAGGGAGGGAGGGGGGTCAAGATCTTTGAACTCTGATAGCGCCATTTTTGACTTTGCTATTCTTGATTAAAATCAAAGAATATGTCTGTTTTGTTTTTTTAAATCAATTTTTATCAATAATGCATTGTTAAAATTTTAATAGGGCCGGCTTAAGGCATAGGCCATATAGGCGGTCGCCTAGGGCACCACCTTCTGGGGGGCGCTGGTCGCCCTCTAAAAAAAATAAAAACATAATATAATATTATGACTTTAAAAAGTCTTCTAAAAGTATTTTTTTTCTTTTTCTATTTTCAACTTCTTATGGCTGGACATATACTTGCAACAACTTATTTAAAATGTAAATGTACTTGTATTTGTCAAATTAAAAGCCCTTGCCTTGCTCTTCCTCCCTGCCATGTGATGTCTTGGATTATTTTTCTGATTTTAGATTTCTTCTAGTGTGTCCTTCACAGCAACCATAAAAGGTTACTGACATCCGTAATGTGTCACGGCCACCCCGAGACATTTTGATAATGCAATTTCTCGTTAAAGAGGCTTTGGGCGAGATTAGCAGTTTCCTGTGCGACTCCCCCTCAGAATGAGCAGATGAATAGAGAGGAATAATAAAGTAATTACTTGAAATATCTTGTTTTTGTCATTACAAAATGGCTGCAGTGAGTATACCTCACACTGTTTTCCTACTGAATGGAGACACTGCATTGGTGGGACACACACACACACACACACACACACACACACACACAGAGGACGTGATTCTGGGAACTTTGATTGATGAGGTAATCCATCTGGCTCTGAAGCAAGGGAGGGGAGGACGAGAGCACCGACGAAGGGAGGGAGAGAAGGAGTGTGGAAGATGAGTGATGATGTAGGCCCAAATCATGATGCAGTTTAGAGATTTATGAATGTGTGTAGGCAGACAGGAGGGTGAGTTTCATCTGAAAATACCAGATATTGATCTTTAAACTGTCTGTACTCGGTTAGTTGGATTAGTAGAAACGTCATGTATTTTAACAGTAACGCAGTGTGAGAACCAGCACCGACCTGTTTCCCCTCTCTGGGCTTCTTTCGACCTGGCTTCCATCACAGCTGCATCGAGCTGGGCGGAGGTGCATCATGGGCCTTAGCTGTGGATGAAAGAATGACGCATGAAATACTTCTACTCCAGTCATGACACAAACCAGATGAATGGTGTTTTCACTTACTCCGACAATAAAAATCGCCCTGGAAAGAAACTCCCCAGCAGCTCAGGAGTGGTCTTTTTTATCCCGAGACTAATAACCAGCAGCTCTCTGATATTTAATGATGTGAAAATCAATCTCACAAGGAGAGGAATAACTCAGGCAGTGTCAGTCTTTTGAGATAGACTTGTAAATAGGAAGTGCTTTTGCTGCTGCACTTTTGCTCATTGACACCTCACTTTAAAGGTACCGTGTGCAGGATTTGGTTGCATCTAGTGGTGTGGTTGCAGATGTGAGCTGTCGAGTGCAAAACCGCGGTAACGCCGTTCGCCTCGCTCAGAGGCCATCCTTACCATAATAACACTACTTTTAGGAGCAATGAGTCAGACGGTGGCTGGCGGTACCACGGTTTTGACTCTGTGGCTCACGTTACCACAGTTTCACGCGAATGTCGGAGAACTACGTTGGCCTTCAGGTAGCGTAAAAACGTGAAAGGCTCTCTCTAAAGCCAGTGTTTGGTTTGTCCGTTCTGGGCTACTGTAGAAACATGGCGGACTCCATGAAGAGGACCCGCTCCCTATGTAGATATGAAGGGCTCATTCTAAGCTAATGAAGACACAACGATTCTTAGTTTCAGGTGATTATACACTAGTGAAAACATAGTTATTAATATTATATTCCATTCCTGCTAATAGATCCCCCGAAATGTTATACACTGTTCCTTTAATACATCTTCTCTTGCAACATATTGGGAACTACTAACATCTCACAACTGGCTTTATTTTAAAAGTTCTTTCCGTCACCTTTCACATTCTCTATTCAGCGTTTTCATTTACTATCATACCATAATTTGAAGGTTCTCTACTATCAAACAAGGCAAGGTAATCAGGATATAATGATTTAGCTGGCAATCGAGACAGTAATCCTGACAAAGAGAATGAGTTTTTACCAAAGAAGCATGACTGAATCTTTGAAAACTTTCGAAACTACAGCGTAACACGTGAGTCATTCAACAGATAGAGTATGATGTTACACCATGATGCTGCAGAGGCACAGATCAATACGCCAGGGCTACAGATGGAAAAGAAAATTGCTCAGAGATGGATGAGGTGAGGCATTTAATGCTGCGCAAAATGTCAGAATAATGAGTGTTTATACAGTATCGGTGAGTCACATCCTAATGACTGCAGGGTCAAATATCAGCGTAAGCCATTAGAGCTGATCTCTCTCCCTATGTCTCTATTTCACACGTACACACACCTGACTTGTTAGTAAGGAGAGGAGAAAAGATGACGCAAAAGTAGATTAGTCGTGATACATCAAGTCTGATGTGTAACACATGAGATAGCCACAAATGATGGCAATCTTTTCACATCCTCAACTCTCACTGTGAAGAGGCTATAGACAGATTTATAATGAGAAATGAATGGAAATATTGCCAGTGATAGAAGACATTGCATATAATGGGTAACGTTCTTACAGATGTACATACATTTGTTTTCATTTCTTTATTTTTTCTCTTTTATTGCTTTATACATTTTGTGACGCAGAGAGATTCTGTTTTTGAAAATATATCAAACAGAGACGCTAATTCGGTTTACATATTGTTGTTGAATACGCACAAGTCTGCGGTCTGACCTTTGTAAATAAGATTAAAATGAAAGTGATGTTTGTAGGGAGCCTGGATGGCTCTCCATCAGGATGTCTGTCCTCTGTGTTATGCTTCCACCTGCTGGTACATGGTGTTAAACATTACTCACAGAGCAACAATTCCCTTTCGATGAGCCAAAAGAATATTTGTAAAAACAGCAGTATCATTGAGTAGTTCTGTGCTCAGTAATAGCTCAGTATGTGTCTTCACACAATCAAACAATGCTTTAAGTCAGTGACAAGTCAACACAGGTGTTGCATGTCCATGAGGTCTGGGCATTTTCCCTTCTCAGGTTTGTTTCATTTTAATAATTTTTGGACATGAGAAAAGATAAAAAGATGTTTTTTACAAGAAAAAAAGCAAAGACTAGAGAAAGGTTTTAAAAGAATAATGATTTGTGTGAAAGAATTTTGTATTTCATTATTTTCTTCCCTCAATATTCATACTGCGACCCCTTAGATTCATCTGTCACCCCTTTTGTGGGGCTTCCTGACTCCCAGGTTGGGAACCATTGCTTTAAGTAACAAACCTTTATGCCAGATAAAGGACAAATCATACACACTCAACATCAGAGTTATGGACATCTATTGCATGTCTGTCCGTCCAGGCAGAGGGTTCCCTCCTCAGTTGCTTTTCTTGCGGTTTCTTCCATTTTTTCCCCGTTAAAGGAATTTTTGGGGGGAGTTTTTCTTTATCCGAATCAAGGGTCTAAGGATACAGAGGGTGTTGAATGCTGTACATTGTGAAGCCCCTTGAGGCAAATTTGTGATTTGTGATATTGGGCTATATAAATTGACTGAACTTGATACTGACATTGATAAAGGGGTGAGTGAAAGACGTAAAGTATGGGACAAACAAAAATCCAGATGCATTTTATTTTATCTTTATTGCATGTCATCCCTCGCTTTCACTGTGACGTCTCTCCTCCTCCATCTGAACAAACTACCCAGATAAATGCAAAGAAATGCAAAGAAGTGTGTGAAGCCGGCTGAATTATGCCAAATGTGATGAAAACTGAACACTAATGAAAGAAGCATGATGACATTCTCACTGAATGGTGGATGTGATGAAAAAACAGAGATAAAAACAAACAAAACAGAAATGCTTTTCGACCAACATTTTGCTGTTACAAAATTCTATAGAAATTGGGAAAACAGCGCCAGCTTGTGGCAAACTGATCCCAGAATTATGTAAAATGCTTCTGTGCAAATGTGTGTGCATCACACATGTGCATGCCTGTAGTGTGTGTGTGTGTGTGTGTGTGTGTGTGTGTGTGTGTGTGTGTGTTTGATGATGTCTTTATTTTGAAAGTCTTTGTAGTTGTTTTTCCTTTTTCTTCCACTGAATGTCTGTTTTTAGTTAAGTCAGGATTGCGTAAAAGCTTTTGGTATGAGGACATTTTTGGAGTGGAAGTCAACATTTGATTGGTAAAGAATTGCTCAAGGTTTGCCAATCACCTCAGTACAAATAAAAACATTAAAGGATGAAGAGTGAATTGGGGGAAATAACCACAATCCTGATTGAATCAACACAGAACAAAGCTTGTTTAAAGTGGCGTCTCGTCTGCCACAGCCTCATTTCAGAAAATGAAAATCCGTTTCCCTTCACGCCGTCTGCACAGCGTGAGCTCAATAGATATATAATGGTGGCGATTGTTTCCATTATACTGACAAGTGGGAATAACATTATCATTCTCTAAACAGCTCTGTGAAGTGTCTTTCTGGATAATGTTTGGATCATGACTCATATTTCTCTTTTCTATTGTATCACTGTAAAAAAAAATCTCTGAAAGAGGCACACTTTGGCTTGGGAGACAGAAAAGAATACTTTAGACCAAAAGTCACTTTGGTGCTATGTTAAATATAGGTGTTTTTTCTTTTCTTTTGACACAAAGAGCCTATTGTTCTTTGAAATGTAACACTGGCAGTGTAGACCCACTAGGTGTCAGTGCTGGGCAACATTTCTCAGTCAGGTCTGGGTGGCTGTGGTGGTATAATCACTCTACACTGATGTATAAATTATAAAAGTGTAAAAAAAAATCAGCATGATAAGGATGCTTCTGTATGCATATGTGTTGCTGTCTTTAATTTTTTTTTAAAAGAATCACTTGTGCTTTCTTGAACATGTAAATATGATTTGACTAAAATCCCTGTTCATTAACCTGCCACCATGTTCTGATGGGTTATATCAGATGTTTCTTTAATGTATAAGTGTTTTTTTCTTTTCATTTGTACTGTTGATGATAATGATGATGATCTCATCTGGATAACTAGGTGGTTGCACTGGGGATTGTAGTAATGTTGGTGTCTATGAATATGTGGGTGTTGATGTCATGCAGTCACATGATGTTGATGTTTTCACTATTTATTACAGTGCTGTGCTATCCCCTTATTTTGTCCAGCCTTGAAATGCATATGTCTGTCCTATATATATGGTGGCACTCAGTTTCCCTCCTAATAATTAATAAAGTATTTTGTTTCGTATCGTAAGTGCAAAATTAACCTCACCAGGGAAATGAGGAGATGTGAAGAATCAAAGATAAATGTTGCTCACCAAAGGTGTGGATGAGTCATATGACTTGGATTAAACTGTAATCACAAACCAGACTTTGACACCGTTGACTTGCGACTTCACTTGGACTTGAACCTTGAATGACTTGAATGACTCCCGAAGAGCAACAAATATTCAGAGAACTTAACGGCTGAAGGTCACTCCCAATACTTTGTTAGTATTTACAATTTGAAAGGACATTCCATGTGGTGAAAACACATTATGACAACTTTAAAAGTCAAGGCTAGAAATTTGGACATAACTTGAGACTTGGGTGTCAAGACTTATCAAAGAAATGACAAAAAAACACAATACAATGGGCGTATTATCAATGCAGTTCCTCCATCTCCAGGATGATTTGAAACAGTCTTCTTTCAGATAGCTTGTTTACGATTATAGCACAAGTTGTTATATAATGTCAAAAAAATAATACAACATGAGGATAAGTGTCTGCTGTTTGTGATAAGTACTCTAAAAACCAGCAGAATGTGACCTTGGCCTTTTCTTACGAGCTGTTTGCCAAGGCTTTCATTATTAGGTTTCATGTATCTGAGCTTCTAGAGAAATATGATCTCACTTTGGCCTTATGTGCAAACAAACAATTTGTGTGGAAAGACATAATTTGGTCTCTGCTGCTCTGATCCAGCACTGTTTTACTCTGAGATTCATGGTTTGGCTTCAGCTCACATCCCCACTTATGCTCAGATGGATAATATGCTGTATATAAAACTATAATAAAAGCAATTATATTAATCAAAGCATTGTAAGATTCCACTTTTATAGCGATAACTTCATATGCTTTACTGCACACTATGTTGTATCTTTCAAAACCATTATTTTTTTTGTCAAAGACATTTATGTACATCTGAAGATCTAGCACCATTTCTAGCAGATGATATATAATTTTTTTGGTGGAATAGCTTCTGCTCCCCAGGGTGCTCTTTAATGAAATAAAATGTGGATTTTTTTGCGAATTTGTGGTCCTCAAATTAAGTTATATGTTACCTACCATGCTCTACTCTTTGCACACCAGTGACTACAGTATATTCCATGTAATTTCTTACTGGATTGGACTTCTTCTTTACCTACAGCAACAAGCAGCGTACAGGGTAAATGTAAAGTGATGGTGAATCTATAATAATATCAATAGGGCCCTGAAGTGTCTGCAGACTCCTGCCATGAATCTTAACAGTGCACTGCAGCAGACTTGATAAGATAGAGCGGAGAAGCTTCTCTGTTTGTGAAAAGTATTTCAGGCAATGTCTTTGGGGAGACTTAGTAAAGAGCCAAACCTTATGCCAGGATTTGTGACCAATTTGGAGAGCTGTTCAGGTATGTGGGTTATGGGACAAAATGTTGCACCTACTGTTTTGTACAAACTAGAGAGCCTAAGTCTTGAAAGGGATAGTTCGGGTGTTTTGAAGTGGGGTTGTATGAGGTACTTAACCATAGTAGGTAGTATTACTTACAGTAGATGATGGTCGGCGCGCCCCCAGCTTGGAGAAACACAGAGGAGTACCGACACCGGAGCAAAGCAATATACTGCTGTGGATGGGGACAGCAGAAAAACGTATTTTAGCCACCTAAAAGAAAGACTCACCTAAAAAAATGTATATCCATTTAAGTGTACGCTATATTTAGAATAGACAGCCCTTTCCTTCTCCTTTCCGACGGGGAACTGAACTGAAAGTGAAACTTATCTATGCTCTCTCCAAAGTCAACAGACTCAGATGACGAAAACAGTATAGATACAGTTCACTTTCAGTTCAGTTTGCCGTCAAAAAATATTCTAAATATAGCGTACACCTAAATATATACATTTTATATTAGATATCATTTTTTTTTAGGTGAGCCTTTTTTTTAGGTGACTAAAATATGTTTTACTGCTGGCCCCGTCCAAAGCACTGTATTGCTTTGCTCCCGTGTCGGTACTCCTGTCTGTTTCTCGATGCTGGGGGCGTGCCGACCATCATTCATCCATCTATCCATCCATCCATTTTCTTCCGCTTATCCGGGGCCAGGTCGCGGGGCTAGCAGGCTTAACAGGAAATTCCAGACGTCCCTCTCCCCAGAAACGTTTTCCAGCTCTTCCTGGGGGAACCATCATCTACTGTTAGTAATACACCTACTATGGATAAGTATCTTATACAACCCCACTTCAAAACACCTGAACTATCCTGTAATCTGTACCTCATTGTAGCTTATATGTACACTTGGGTGTCATCAGTATAGCAGTAGAGATAATCCATGAAGGATAGACAGGAGGTAAAGTTTTTAAACTGTCATTTTGTCGTTAAAGATGCTGAGTAGGGTGATAAGATGCTTTTGTGGTATCGCTGACTTGATCATATAGTACATTCCAAAAAAAACACAATCTGCAGTATTCGGGGGTGGGAAGCCAGTGAGGGATCCTTGCTGTCAGTTGTTGCATGCACTAGTCTAGGTTGATCTCTTTCTCATTATGCCTTCCATGAAGCAGGAGGAGGCAGCACATATCTATATGAGTCCTTCCATGACAATTTTGTCTTGATTCTTAAGCCTGTTCTCATTCCCAGGGTGTCAAATACAGAGGCTTTGTCAGGGCCGTTGGCGTGTGAAACCAATGTAACAACAAGTCACATTTTCACTGTACAAACGTAGTAATTTTATGCCCAACCATGTTGTTTTTTCCTAAACCTAACTAGGTGGTTTTGTTGCCTAAACCTAAGCAAGTTTTTGTTTGATACACAATGTTAAGCACGTGTTTACTGCGACCTAAAAGTGATGCCGAGAGGTCTAAATAAAGCGTCAGTATGTGATGAATTGGGAGTGCTGGATTCTTTTATATCTTGTCTTGATGCTTTTATTTTATGTCTTATGTCTTAAGCACTTTGGATTGCCTTGTTGTTGATACAAATAAACGTTCCTTGTTTAATTTCTTCTCTATGAAACCATTTGCATCTGGCACCTTTTGACAATGCAGCAGTTTTGAAAATTTTGAATAAATCCCTTACAAGTAGGAGTGGGTGATATGGCGTCCTCATTTCAAGATTATATTCATCATGATGGGTTAACAAAACTATTCCTAAGGCTCCTCCAGATGTCACTTTATGTAGCCTTCTTTTGCCAGAATTTGAAAGACATACCTATGGTCATCAATATCCCAAAATTAATTTGCATGTTAGTCACTATTTTTGATCCTCCTGAGATTGAGGGCAGGATTTTGTGATGATGATTTTGTCCGATTTCTGTCCTCTGAAGCCCACATGAAGGCTGCATCCTTGGAGGGCTGGAAAGGGAGCCTAATGAATCCAGATTGCCGCTTCACATTATAGTGCCCTATCATGAATTCATAAGTCATTTAAGCTTAATGGATCCACCACTACCTGCAGTATTACTGCCAAATGGAAACATAAATGGGGATCCAGGTGGCAAATGTGTATTGGATTAAGTATGCACCTTTCACTTTACATTTTAAAATGGTGTTTTAATTACTTTTGAATACAGGAAATGATTTCCAGATTTTTAGGCTGTGCACTCAAATTGATTTTGCGGGGAGCAATAAAATCTTCTCAATTAATCTTGATTTAAAGATGTCACTGTATCAATTAATATACATTTAAGTTTTCTTCATATTGTAATTATTTGCTATTCACACATAAACTGTTAAATGTATCTATTTTAAGATACCTTTTATGAAAGGCACAATTGATAACATATATAACATATATATGTCTACGTAAAAATGTTATCAATATAACCTTTAAACCATCTAATTATTGACCAGTCTGATGGATACCTAATTTGATTACTTGTTTGTTTGTTTTTTCATTTGTAACGTGCTCTAATTATTCCCAATTTCTAATGTCTAATTAAATACTGATTAGAGTTGCTTAGCTGCTCTATAACCATTAGCAAAGCTCTGGAGGGGAGAAGCAATCGGCATTAGTTATTATTATCATTGTCATCATTATTATTGTTGTTGTTTCGGTAATCATGATAGGCCCACATATAACCATGATCAACATTAGCACCACAAGCAAAGTTGCAAAGTAGCCTATTTGTAAGTTAAAGAGGACCTATTATGCTCATTTTCAGGTGCTTACTTGTACTTTGGGTTTCTACTAGAACATGTTTACATGCTTTAATGTTTAAAAAAACGCTAAATTTTTCTCATACCGGCTGTGCCGCAGCACCTCTTGTCACCCTCTGTCTGAAATGCTCTGTTTGAGCTCCTGCTCCCCGAAAAGCCCAGTCTGCTCTGATTGGTCAGCTGGCCAACTCTGTTGTGATTGGTCAACCGAACCAAACTCTTCGGACTACGCTCCAGCTCCGTTCTAACTAGCTTTGTTTGAGGGCGTGCCAAACTAGCTGCTAGGCAGGTACTATGCAGATTAGTTACTTCTGACATCACCACGTTAAGAAAAGGCAAGACTTCAATAAAGGCAAAAAAAAAAATCATGTGACTCTGTGTCCTCCGGTGCTCCTAGTGGCATCTGCAAGATTTCACAGACCGGAGGAAAACAACCAATCAGAGCCGAGCTGGAGCCTGCCGTCTCTGAGCAGCTGTCAATCACTCGCGAACTCCGATCAAATAGTCAAACTAGGCAGCGCTGATCAAATATGAATCAATATTCTGTTACTGTAACACCTATTTCTCACCTCAAATGTTTTCGGAAACATCTTGTAGTGTTCTGTTTAGCTGTAAAATGAGAAAGTTTGTGACCCGGTGGCCATGTTGAGATCAGCTGAGGAAATACCAAGCACCGCCCACCAGCCAGAGCACAGCCAATAGGAACGCTCTCTCTCTCTCTGAAATGACCTGTGATTGGCCAAAGTCTCCCGTCATGGGCTAGATTTGTTTAAAGCTTGAAAACAGAGCCATGAGGAGGTGCAGAAGTCTAGTTTTCTCTCAGAACACTTGAATCACATTATACTGAAAGGTTATTATGGAATTTTTACCCTATGATGCGAAAAAAATTCTGCCTACTGCAGGTTTAATTGAACTAATCGAAACAGTGTTCTTTAATTGTCATCACAACCAGACACACTATATACACTACAGCTCAGCAGGAGGCTCCAGAAGCTGACATTATTTAAAGACATGACACCGATCATGCCTCTCTGTCACTGAAGCAACTCAAGGTAATGTATCTGATTGCTTTTAAATTGATGCACTGATGTGTAAACAAGTGGTTTAAGCAGGTATACTGGGGCCTATTTATGCTACAGTTTTCATCACTGGATGTGAGTGTAAATGTGTACATACGAGCGGAGGGGCATGGAGGATATGTGCTGCTGTGACATTGCAAATCTTCACATGTGGCAGTATATAACTGGGAGACAGATGATGCCCAATGATGCCAACAACTTTCTGCCTACTGCAGGTTTAAATGAAAAAGAAAGTAAAATAAATACATAAACGAATCATGGCATAGGGCTATGCACTGAAATAATGAAGCCTGGGTGCTGAGACAGAACATCCAGAGCATTGTTGCAGTAAAATAACAGTGCGATTTGATTTGATGGAGGTGGCTGGTGGATGGATGGTGGATGGTGTATGGATGGTGTGGGGTGGAGAGAGGGGAGGGCCAGCCGAGCTGCTGCTGCGACGTCACTCAGCCACACTGACTGACTGACTGACTGAGCTCCTGGAGGCTTCAGGCTCAATCTGCAGCCAGCAGCAGCAGCAGCAGCAGCAGAGGTGGTGGGGAGGAGAAGAGAGCAACATTTTACTTTATGTCCTCCTGTGGCTTCTTCTTTCTCTGAGGCTGGGGAGAACAAAAGGCGGACAAACTGCATGATTAGAGGCGCCAGCAGCAGCAGCAGCACCTCCTCCTTCATCTCGACTGCGAGCCAGGCAGGCTAGCTTGATGCTCTAGTTCAGCCTGCTGCTAGTAGCCTTTGTGGCAGGGCTGTGCATGCATCCGAGGAGCCCCTAAAAGCAGCAGCAGCAGCAGCAAACCCAGGGCTGGGAGAAGCCTTTTTTTTTTTTTTTTTTTGCATTGACAGTCTGCAAAAAAAATCTTCACACACAGCAGCATCCCTGTCTGTCACTGCGCAGCCAGAAAGCGGATTTCCAGTGAGGAGCATCACCGCCTGGTCGTCGCCTTGTTGTCTGCAAACCTCCTCCAGCTTTGACAGCAACCAAGAGAGCCGATTGATGACTAATAATCTTCCAAGATAAAGACGTAACAATGTTGCGCACCGCGGCCAACATGTTGGCAACCGGATTGCTTTTCTTGGGATTGTTGCACAGTTTGGAAGTATTCGCTCCTCCGACCAGGGCTATTGACGGTAAGCAGATAAAAAAAAATGCTGAAAAACAAACTATAACAAGTGTGTGTGCATGATGCTGGTTATCAGCAGGATTTATTGTGTTTTTGTGTGTCTGCATGAGAGCCGTTTAGTCTGTGCCCTGGAGGAATGAAGCAACGTGGAGGAGATGAAACCGAGGAGAGACAATTAAAGCGCTCTTTTGTTTCTGTCTCCCAGTTATATACTGCCACATGGGAAGATTATATGCAATGTCACAGCAGCACATTTCCTCCTGCCCTCTTCTGGATGTACACACTCACATTCAGTGATGAAAACTGTAGCATATATAGGCCCCAATATACCTGCTTAAACCACTTGTTTACACATCAGTGCATCAATTTAAAAGCAATCAGATACATTACCTTTTCAGTGACAGAGAGGCATGATGGGTGTCATGTCTTCTGGAGCCTTTTGCTGAGCTGTAGTGTATATATAATGTGTCTGGTTGTGATGACAACACTGTTGTATTTCTATTAGTTCAATTAAAGCTGCAGTAGGCAGAATATTTTTGGCATCATTTGGGCAAAAAAATTCCTTAATAACCTTTCAGCATATTATAATTCAAGTGTTCTGAGAGAAAACTAGACTTCTGCACCTCCTCATGGCTCTGTTTTCAGGCTTTAAAAAAATCTAGCCCGTGACAGGAGACTTTGGCTAATCACAGGTCATTTCAGAGAGAGAGAGCGTTCCTATTGGCTGTTCATTCAACAGAGGTAGCTGTCAATCACTCACGATCTCTGATCAAAATGGTCAAACTAGGCTGCGCTGATCAAATATGAATCAATATTCTGTTAATGTAATGCTTATTTTTCGCCTCAAATGTTTTCAGAAACATCTTGTAATGTACTGTTTAGCTGTGAAATGAGAAAGTTTGTGACCCGGCCGCCATGTTGAGATCAGTTGAAGAAATACCAAGCACCGCCCACCAGCTGGAGCACAGCCAATAGGAATGCTCTCTCTCTCTCTGAAATGACCTGTGATTGGCCAAAGTCTCCCGTCACGGGTTAGATTTTTTAAAGCCTGAAAACAGAGCCATGAGGAGGTGCAGAAGTCTAGTTTTCTCTCAGAACACTTGAATTACAATATGCTGAAAGGTTATTATGGATTTTTTTCCCAATGATGCCAAAAACGTTCTGCCTACTGCAGGTTTAAATGAAAAAAAAATAAAAAAATAAATACAAACATTTGAGGTGAGAAAAAGGCATTACAGTAACAGAATATTGATTAATATTTGATCAGCGCTGCATAGTTTGACCGTTCGATCAGAGTTTTAGAGTGATTGACAGCTGCTCAGAGACGGCAGACTCCAGCTCGGCTCTGATTGGTTGTTTTCCTCCGGTGTGTGTGAAATCTTGCAGATGCCATTATAGGAGCACCGAAGGACACAAAGGGCATATGATTTTTTTCAGATTACCTGTCTCATGCACTACTGTCAGTATAAAGTGACCGTTTTATATAAATAACTTTAATCATATTTGCTCCATTTCTACCTACTGCTGCTTTAAGTCTAATACAAATTTCAATATGTTTCCTTGAGAGGCTCTGTCAAGCACAGCAGCCTCTGCATCCCACTGGGTTTTCAAGTAAAGCTAAGCTCTCCTCTGGTATACTGCACAAGGCTGACTCATCAAATCAACGCAGAGGAAAATTTCACTAAAACAATAACAGTGTGTCAAGGCACAGTTTGTTTTAAAGCAGCATTTCTCAGCTGTTGCTGTAGACCGAGGAGGAGGAGGAAGAGGAGGAGGAGGAGGAGGAGGAGGGAGAAACTGCAGGTGATTGCAGGCTATCCAAGTCTATCTTCAAGGTGGTAATTTATGTGGATTTTACTCCCTAAGAACCTCACAGCACTGGATCGCCAAGTGCAACGAAATGACTTCAAAGGCTAGAGAGAAGCCTTTATGGCTCGACGATGAATCTCACAAAATGCAGCTTGTGGTTTGAGTCAGTCATGCGTGTTAAAGTCGTACTGAATTTAATGAAATGTCAAATTTAGAACCCTGATTATCTTTACAGCAGTGTCTAGTACTCCTTATTGGAGACATTTTCTTGCAGTAGAAGTGTTCGTTGACAGAAGTCAGACATTCCCGAGATGAATGAGAAGCATTTAACCTCTGCAAACAATAATAAGCTCACATTCCCCTTTTCACCTGCAAAGAATTTAACAAATCTGTCTCCCCTTTGATAACGCCCTTTTCCTTTCTTACCAAACAGAGGAGCGCGTGAGTGGGACTGTGAGGCTTAATAGTTTCCAGAAGTTGTTCCAGTCTGTGACGGTGTGTGTTCGCAGGGTCGGGGGGGCGGTGGGGGGGAGGCTGTTTTGAACTGCTCGCTATTATCTGACTGCAAATCACAATATGACTGTTGGTATTCAGGGGGTCATAGCCTGTACAGACAGCCGAGGTGATAAGCTGAACAATCATACTGATACACAACAATGACGCAGTGCTGGCACCACTACACATCTGAGCTTATGGAGGGAAACTAACTGTGACGATACAATCCACATAGATGGGTATATTATTGTTCTAATGAAGCATCATTCAGCTACATATAAAACCACAGACACGTTTTAAAGCAGCCGTAGGTAGAATTGGATCAAATATGATTAGAAAATGTTATTTTTACAAAACGGTCACTATATCCTGACAGTATGAGAGGTAATCTTAAAGAAAACATGTTCCTCTGTGTCCGCCTCAGAAACATCTTGTAGTGTACTGTTTAGCTGTAAAATGAGAAAGGTTGTGACCTGGCAGCCATGTTGAGATCAGTTTAGGAAATATCAAGCACCGCCCACCAGCCAGAGCACAGCCAATAGGAACGCTCTCTCTCTCTGAAATGACCTATGATTGGCCAAAGTCTCACGTCACTGTCTAGATTTTTTAAAGCCTGAAACCAGAGCCATGAGGAGGTGCAGAAGTCTAGTTTTCCTCTCAGAACACTTGAATTACAATATGCTGAAAGGTTATTATGGATTTTTTTCCCAATGATGCCAAAAACATTCTGCCTTCTGCAGGTTTAAAGTAAAATTGACCCAGTTACGTGGATTTTTACTGGCCTGTAAATGTAACACGCACATTTTGAAGCCAAGCTCAGCAGACCTTAGCCAACATGTCACTTGTCGTGACGAAAGCTCGACTGCATGTTACTCCCTTTCAAGCAAAGCTAAATTACTTCTTTAACCTCTTTGATTGCCCCTTTAATTTTTAAAACCCTTTGAACCACATATGTTACTAGTAAAGATTTTTTTTCAGACTTGCCTGGAACTCGTCTCTTTCCATTTTCTAGACCTCTAAAGATTTTCTCTCACTGTCTCTGTACTGTAGCCAGAGCAAAGAGCCTGGGCCACCAACAAACCCCCGAGTTTAATTGGGTCTAAACTGCTCTTTGTTTCCCAGAGGAGACCTCCACGAACAGTCTCAAATTGTTCAGAAGGCGCTGCTAATTGGGAGCCCTGTGGAAAAGCCCCTAATGAAAGAATTTGCATCGTTTCACTCCATGAAAGTACAGGAACATCACTGCAAAGAGAGATCACTGGTCCTCTGAAATGGACAGCGCTGTCCCCCGAGGCTTTAAGTGGTGTGACGGCAGTGTTTGACATCTTGTCACAGCAGGAAATCGAAGTTGAATCATTTCTTCATTTTTCTCATTCAAACATCCATTTAAGTGTTTTTTGAAGTGAGTTGTCTCTATCTAAAATGCCTGGTTTCCTTATTTTTCCTCCCTTAAATGTTAAACGTATTAATTTAGTAGCACAGGCTCCTTTCTTCTTAATTAACTCACCATCCGGTGCTTCTCCTGGCACTGTTCCCCTGTGGACTTCTCTGTTGTAACATTTGGTAGAGCTAGCCCAGCATTTGGCTGTTATTGGGGTGATACTGCCATCACAATGACATCCACATGGCCAAAAGGTTACCGCTTTAGAGACAACTGAGGGTAGTATAGAAAACAGAGTGCATTTGTTAGGTCCTCCTTGTCACTGTTGACCTTATGTCACACAAGCAACGTTTAAAAGTGCATGAAGAAAAGCAGCTAATGCAAATAAAAGAGGAAGAGTATATTTAACACAGCTACGTTGTTTGGATCAGTGCATAACTAAAAGAGTGTCGGCTGCTGCCTGAATACTTTATATGACACACTGAAACCCGCTGCATAACTGAGCAGATCTAAAATCCAGTACTTTGGTCAGCAGCTTTTCTTGAGGAAAAACAACACAGAGGCTAAGTAAAGTTCAGTCACATCATTACACAGATGGTTAATGTGGCTGAACAGTACTTATGGCATTCTGTTCAGCTGTAGCCATAGATTTCCAACTGACACACAATTGACAATACAACTGCGTCACACCTGATGGGAAATCTTAGAGCCCTGAAGGTATTCATTTGTAATGGTCACAGTGAGTTGCTCCGTTAATAAAAAATACTCATAGCGCTGTAAACTGCTCCCCTTATTTCTTCTTTTTTATTTCATGAAAGAAAGAAAGTACTGTATTTTCAGCCGTAAAGGTTCTATATATGACATTAAGAGCATTAATATAGCATCAAACAACTATTTGCAATGTAAAGATATATGAGTAATGTCTACCTGAGCAGAGAATGCCAGCAGTCAGTTAGCTTATCTTAAAGACAAGAAACAAGATATCAAAATCCACCTACCAGCCCCTCTAAAGCCGACCACACATGATCAGCGGTAAAATCGCTCTGCTCTGGCTGTGCCATTGTTTTCCTATGGTTAGAGCGGTGCTGCCCGACTAGGTGAAAGTGCTACACTTGGCGTGGTGCACCGCTCAAAATTGCTACTGAGCGCTGCGCTCAAAGTTGAAATTATTTCAACTTTGACCTTGGTTGCCGCTGACCTTTCAAAGCCCAACCAATGAGATAACAACTGCAACTGTTGTTGTTGCAGTAAATGGCGCTCCTTGCACACTTTTTGATTGCGCTCTTCCTGGGGGCTTGAAGGCAACCAGAGGAGAATCCAGGAAGTCAGTCCTCACTGACAAGTTATAGTCCCACCCATAACCTGTACAATATCCCGCTTATTACACGACCAATCAGAATCGAGTATTCTACAAAGCTGTGTAATTAAACATGTTAATCAATGAGCCTAAGAGATGCTTCTAGTTGGATTTTTTTACCTTTGAACAGAACATAGCATAACAGCTAGCTGTTTCCCCCTGTTTCCAGCCTTTATGCTAAGCTAAGCTAACTGCCTCCAAACGCTGTCCAGTTTCTCTTTTGACTTTAAACAAGAAAACCAAATAAGCGTATTTCGAAAAATGTTGGACTATTTTTTTTTTAACTGGCAGTGGTAAGATGCTCCCCCAGCTTTTTTCATAATTACCTGAAAACATAGCTGAAGTCTCTAAAAGCTGACTTAAGTGCTCTGGGTACATGCGGTCAGGTTTGTCAGAACAGCCCTATGACCCACTTTAGAGCAGTGACCCACTGATTGAGATACACTATCTACGTAGATGGAGCTATTTAAGGATTGGAGATAGAACACAGTCTCAGGAGGCCCTCTGCAAGAATATGAGGGGATATGATCAACACACATGTGTATATTCACAATACATTAGCAAGCAACGTTTGACACCGCAGCTAGTTTCAATACATGACGGTAAGGATAGGAAAAAGAAAATCACTGGTGAACGCAGGCTCAGGAAACTGCTAAGCTCTACCTGCCAGAAGTCTTTGATTTGTAGCTAAGACCAAATGCTGAGGTGGAGGCTGTAATGGCTGGAAAATCTGTCTTACCCAGTGGTTATTATCTCTTTTGGGACAAAATGACAGAAATCCCTCCTGCATGATGACCGAAAGGTTTAACATTACTCATTTAACACCAAGGAAGAGATCCATTTTGACATTTTTCTTTCTGCATTGTGGAGACTAGAAATAAATGCCCTGAAAATAGAGAAATGCAAAATACTTCTAATGAGAGTGAAAATAGAAAAGGAGAGATTGACAATTATCTGAAGTGTTTTCAACATCCCACCTGCAAACACTCATAATAGATTGGGTGCACCCTTGCATCATCAGGTTGCACCGTGTTTTTTTTTTTTTTTTTAAAGTTATTTTTTGGGGGCATTTTTAACCATTTTTATTGACAGTGGATAGAGTCTTGGAAAGGGGGGA
>CAKALU010036237.1:21760-46637 GCA_916700995.1 Hozukius guyotensis | reverse complement strand
AAAGGGCCACAGGCCGGATTCGAACCCGGGCCACCGCGGTCAGGACTGAGGCCTGTTACATGGGCGCCCGCTCTACCAACTGAGCTAACCAGGCGCCCGCACCGTGGTTTTTAATTCAGAATTTAATTTAACACATGCACACAAAAAAAACAATGCTAACATGCAGAAATTTCATCTATAAACCTGCAATAACTGATTTTGTTTTGGCTACTTGGGTTTATACTACATCGACATATCACCTTTAAGTTGATATGGCCTCGCTACTAGATGCCACTAAATCCTAATAATAATACAAAATATTGATTATAGCTGCTTTAAATCTGAAGTCCAAAACACAGAGGAGGACTGTTTTGTCCTGTAGCTGCGTTGGTTAAACTTATTAAAACCATCACTTTGATTTTATAACCGTAGCTCACTTTAGTTTTATGAATCCATACACTTTTCCTTGATATATCAGAGGAAGCAACAGACATTTCACTTTACGGCGTTACAGCAGCAGCGACTATTATCAGTCTGGGAATGATCTATTCAAAAGATCATATTCCCTTGATATATCTGCATGAGTAAGAGTGTGTATAAGAGAGAGAGAGAGAGAAAGTTGTATCATGTGTCATAAGAAATTTCATTAGTGATGAAGGTGTTATCACTGAGCAGCAGCACACCTCGTCCTAACTGGACGTGATGCGAACGTGCGAACATCAGATTGTTTCAGTTTATTTCTAAGAAACGCATGCCCTGGTTCAATTTATGAGAAGTTTCGTGCACCTCCAACCTATTTTCACAGGTCAAAATTGACGCTGACAGTAACTGACAGTTAACCAATATCACTCTCTCTATGTAATAGAGAGTGACATCGCTCGTAGTATATCTGAACAATTTTTCGTGCTACATTCGCCAGAGTTCGCTCAGTAGCTGTATGTTAGGAAGAAGGTGGTGGTCCTTCACATGGCTATGTTGCTCTTCAGGAGTGAATGTGATCAGAAGACTGAGATAGTGTTGTGTCTTGAACACTCTTCAAAACAACCCAATAGTCGTGATTAAAAACCTCACACAAGGCTGGAGTTAGCAACAACTGCAGTTCTGTACACATCACTGCTAAATATCTGACATTGTGTCATTCTGTCAGCTGGACGGGGTTCATAGGTCCTGACCGATAAATCGTATTTTCATCGTCATCGCGATATAAACATGCGCGATAAACACATCGCAAAAGGCTGTCTCAAACACGATGAATAAGAAAAATCTTTATATTTAGGGATGGTTACTGAAACCCGTTATTAAACCCGTTATTAAACTGTAGTAGGACTGATATTGACTGATGTGTCTGTGTTATTCAGTCTTTTAAGCTTCACTCAGTATTTTCATGTCAGGAATATTATTTATTTTATTAACGTTTTCCAGTGAGATGTTACTGAATTTGGCTTTTGTGACTTTGCTTTTGTAAACATTACTGTTGCTGCTTTAGAAACAACATTTAGCCTAGTTATATTTAAAATATATGTATAGCTAATACGTACACTTCAATATTTGTTTATTTATCGCAAGTCATATCGTCATCGCAATATTGAACAATGTTATCGCACATCGCAGATTTTCCTCATATCGTGCAGGCCTAGTGTGGACATCAACAATTGTGCAAATTCCTTGTATTTCTTATATTGTGACTGCATATTATAG
This sequence comes from Hozukius guyotensis, assembly GCA_916700995.1. NCBI lineage: Eukaryota > Metazoa > Chordata > Actinopteri > Perciformes > Sebastidae > Hozukius > Hozukius guyotensis. The sequence goes on along the minus strand of CAKALU010036237.1, from coordinate 44,960 downwards.
ACCTAAAGTAACTCTGTTCTATATTTAAGTAGCAGGAACCAGTGTTGTTCACCCTTTAACGCCGAGGCCAGGCGGTGTCAGGGACAGGTCGGATGACTAACAGCATACATGGGCTCCACAGTGTCAGTCTGAAAGGACCGTCTATGTTGTGCAATGCATAATGGAGGCTATATCGCTTATTGTTGAACCTATCTATTCAAATCATTAATGTACAAGATAAATGCCAAGCTTCATATTACTTTGCCTGTCGGAAACATTGTTGAGTTTCACTCCCAGCTCAGATAAAAATTGTCTTTTTGTTCATAAAACATTTCCAATCTTGGTTCCTCCGCCAGACAAAAAAAGTCTATTTTCTGCATCAGCCCACACAACAAATACATTCATTCACATCTATTTAAGCCTCTGCTACAGGTTTTTTTTTTTTACTGACATCCATTTTTTCAGTTTGACAGAGCAGACTTGCACCTATTGTAGATTATGAATTCATTCCCTGTAGGAAGAAAATTCAGCATCCCTAGGAGTCCCCACAATTGACATTTTCAGACACGTCACACATACAAACAATACATCTTCAACGACGCACACGCTCAGCATCGAGGTCACTATTCATGCAACCGTGATTTAGATTTATTCAAACTTCTAATCCTAAACACAAAGTACCCAACCATAACCTTAACATAAGCCTAATTGTAACACTAATCCCTCAAGCAGGCGTTCACCCTTCACTTAGTGGCAGAAATCTCCTCACATGGACCCACAGTCATTATTTATGCCTTCCGCCTGAGCAAAAACACACAGTGAGAGGTGTTTGTGGTCAATACTCGATAAACATTTTAAGGCGATATTATAAATCCCAATGAATGTAATTCTGAAAATTATCCACTAAGTGATATTTACATTTACTGTAGAGGATTTCCCGCACTCAAATGCATGTGTGTAGGCCGTGTGGCCTCTCTGATGATATGCATCTGGGAGGAGAATGGGCAACTGTTTGCTCTACTGTTATTAGCCTACACACACCATTAAGAAACTGAATATGTTTTGGAAATGTCACTTCTTCTTTATAGTCTGGAGATGGTGAGGTACTTTGAAGATGGGCAGAATGTGATTTTGCATGCTGATTTGACTGAACTGGCTATCAAGATCGCTAAAATGTCTTAAAGGAATAGTTTGACATTTTGGGAAATACAATTATTCGCTTCTGGAAGAGCGTTAGATGAGAAGATCGATCTCATATCTGTCCGTTAAATGTTAGGTTAGAGCCAGCTACTGGTTAGCTTAGCTTAGCACAAAGACTGGAAACAGGGGGAAACAGTTAGCCTGGCTCTGTCGATAGTAACAAAATCTGCCTACCAGCTCCTCTAAAGTTCACTAATTACGTTTTGCCTTGTTTGTTAAATCCGTACAAAAAAAAAAACGAGGTGTAAAGAAGACAAGTCACTGTTTTATGGAGGGTTATATGGGCCTGACTATGGCTGCGTCCGAAATCGCATACTATCCTCAATATTGTGTATATCGTTCAACATACTTTTGTGTGAATAAACAGTAGTATGCATCTTTTCGGACACACTGAGCAGTAATTTACGTCGTCACTTCCTGTAAATTCCTTCCGCCGGTTGGAGACGTGTAACCATGGTAACCCGTGCCAACCTCATGTGACCAAAACGATAATTTGTAAGAATCAAAGTCTGAACTTATTCGAAAAATATATTAAACCTAGCAAAGTGAAATCTTATACTTACAGTTAAATTGAAGTGTTATTGATGTTACAGAGGTGTCCTTCACCGTCTGTTATGAATGCTGTCGTCACTACCGCATTGCATTGTGGGATATTTATATTTTACCAGAAATAGTAGCAATTCACGTACTATTTGTTTCATACAAGGGATTTGGACATACTAAAAAATCTACTAAATAGCATGTTAGTATGGAATTATGCTAAGCTAAGCTAACCGAAAGAGAGTGGTACCAATCTTCTCATCTTACTCTCTTGCAGGAAGCGAATAGGTGACTTTGCCTGACAGTTAGGGCCGTGTGTTGGCAAGAATCTGGCGATACGATACCTATCATGATACAGGGGTTACGATTCAATATATTGCATATCATATGTATAAAATCTGAGTTAAAACAAGTTTACATTTTTTTGTGCAATCAGATTTGATAAACTGCATTTGCGTCTATCACAGATACACTGACAGGACGCATGTCTTTGCAAAAAACAAAATAAAGTATTGACTGAGTTAATCTCTGCATATAAACTATTAACTAAAAATCTATATTATTGTTAAGAATTGATATAGTATCACCAAACATAATATTGCGATACTCAATATTTTCTTATACCCCTACTGAAAGTGTTTCTAACTTTCATGTCAGCTTATTTGAAATGTAGCACTCCTAAAAACGGCAGCAAACTTCAGGCTCAAATGTAAAATCTGTATATCAATATTCGCAAGATCATTTATTAAGATTTCCTGTGTTACTTCTTAATCAAGGTTTCATCTTTACAAAGTCATGGCGAGGAGTTTGTCTCGTTAGCTGCAGGTGTCATAGCAGCGCTCAGGTTATTTTAGCACATGCGTAGTGAATGTGAGAGAACGTTCTAGAGGAGCTCATGCGTCACACTGAGACTTGTACCAGTCTTATGAAAAGGCACTAAAGAATTTCATATAATCTTCTTTAATGCGTTTCCCTCGGCAGCATGCTAAGTAGGCTTAATTGTCATTTTTCTCCCTGTGCAGCTATACGTCGTACAGCGTGTGCCCTGGCGGTGGTGTGGCAAAGGGATTTGTCTAAACTGACTAACTTGATAATGGCGGCTCACACCTTGTGGTTTTGTGCTTGGTCCCCAACTCCGCTGCTGAATTCGATTTAATCCTCATGTGGAAGTGAGGGAGGTCGCAGCCTCCGCCGTCTGAGCTCCCACACTCACTCTAGTACAAATAGCAGTCGTGGTTGATTACCACTCTGGGGCTGAGTACATGGTGAAATCTCAGCCAGACATCCAAACAGCTCTTCATTAAGTTCACATTTGATTACTCTGCTTGGCTTAATAGCTTCTGCTGCCTCTCACTGCCACAAAGGCTTGTGCAGATTGACTGCTCAGATCTGACTGGTACAATCCAAACAGGTCCAGGTTGTCCTGCATGACGGAGCCCCATTTTACTTGGCAGCTATCACCAGACATGAGCACATTCCTGATGTTAATTCTCCTCAGCTCTAAGTACACGCATAACACACACTTAAAGTGGGAGTAGGCAGTATATTTTTGGCATCATTGGGCAAAAAATTCCATAATACCCTTTCAGCATATTGTAATTCAAGTGTTCTGAGAGATAACTAGACTTCTCATCATGGCTCTGTTTTCAGGCTTTAGAAAATCTAGCCTGTGACGGGAGACTTTGACCAATCACAGGTCATTTCAGAGAGAGAGCGTTCCTATTGGCTGTGCTCCGGCTGGTGGGAGGTGCTTAGTATTTCTTTAACTGATCTTAACATGGCTGCCAGGTCACAAACTTTCTCATTTTACAGCTAAACAGTACACTACAAGATGTTTCTGAAAACATTTTATGCGAGAAATAAGCATTTGATCAACGCTGCCTAGTTTGACCATTTGATCGGAGTTCGTGAGTGATTGACAGCTGCTCAGAGACGGCAGGCTCCAGCTCAGCTCTGATTGGTTGTTTTCCTCCAGTCTGTGAAATTTTGCAGATGCCATTAGGAGCACTGGAGGACACAGAGGAAAATATTTTTTTCCAGATTACCTGTCTCATGCACTACTGTCAGGATATAGTGACCGTTTTATAAAAATAACTTTTTTTTAATCATATCTGCTCCATTTCTACCCACTGCAGCTTTAACGTAGGCTTGCAAACACACACTCATAAAAACACACAGAACATCTCATAAAAACATGATTAAATAAAACATTCATCCAGAGGGTGAGCAGTCGAGCGGCCACGCACGCAGACGGAAACATCCACGAACTTTTACTCTTGTTGCTGTCTTTCAAAATATTGATATAATAACGGTGGCTGCTATGTAAACGTGAATACGCTCTGTCGTCCATTCTCTCTCTAAATTGTGTCTGAACTTTTGTCCGACTAGACTGCCACAGCTCCTCCAAGCCCTTGCCGGAAAGGTTTATTTAGTAAGAGGCGCAGCTGGGGCCTCTCTTTTTTTTTTGCTGTTTTGTAACATGACAAATAGGAAAACTTTTTTTCCCTCCCTCTTCCTTCTTCTCGCTCTCTTCCATTACAAAACCTTGAAGCGTTCGTGCCTGGGCTGTGGAGGAGGATGACGAGGTGGCAGGCCGCAGCCAAACAGGCCAATATAGACACTTCCCTCGTTTCTTGGCCCTTAGAAGAACCCCCTCAGGTCGGCCCAGAGGTCAGCCAAATAGACCCTATAACCCGCTCTCTTCCTGCTCTACATCACTCTCTTCCTATATGTCTTCCCTTTTGGCTTTGTTGTGTCTGTTTGCTGTCTCATTACTGGCCAAACTTATGTTTTGTGTCGTCTAAATCTAAAAAGGAAGTTCATCATCAGGGCTGTAGTGCACAAAATATTAAAAACATTTCTCACTTGATATCAACCGGTCTGTTTATCATTAATTTCCTGCGTCATTTCTGATGTGTAATTCCATGAGTCATTGTTAAACTGTCCATGTTACTCCAGTCTGTGTCCGTCTGAAAAGATAAAGTGCGTAGAAAGGTTTGGCCAATGTCTGATTGATTACACACAATTCAGGTTGTTTATCTTGCCCTCATATAAACCTCCCTTCCCTAAATATTTGAAAAGATAATGAAGCTTTATCATGTCTAACAGGGAAGAGTATTTGGGATTGTCTTCTCCCCTTGAGAAAAAGTGTTTTATCATTAGTGCGAGTACACACTATCTTCTGTAGACTAAACTACATGTTTTTTTCCCAGCAGACATTGCAACAGTCTCTGTAAGCGTTTTGAAAAACTTCACCATGCATTTACTTTAGCCAACACACCCACCTGGTGCTTTTGTTCAGCCTGCCAGCTTTATTGTTCTCAATAGTTTGGGATGAATCAGTACCAGCTACGAAGGATCGCCTCCTCACATCTGAGCGGTTTGTTCTGCCCGTGTGTAGGAAAGGAAAGCAGCTGCTGTCGTGTTAAAAGCATCAACTTTATGCATGAGCAAATACATTTCCATGCCTACGTTGTATTTCTCCACCACGGTCATACTGACATAATACAAGCTGTGCGTGTGAGTGATTTAAGTTCACAGAAGTACAGAGGAAACCTAAGATTGTTATCTCACAGAGCCTGGTACTGTAAACTCCAGAGTTATGAAATGTGACTTTAGTAACAGATCCAAGATGAAGATAATCATCCACAGTTTGCTGCAAAAGAGTCTTCCATTAGCTTTTTTAGCCGTGCTAGCAGCATGTCTCTTGTCTATGGCTGGCAATGTCCGTCTGTCGGTTCATCGGTTCGTCCACCACTTTGGTGCAAATGTCTCGACAACTTTGGATGGATTGCTAAGAAATTTGGTCCAGACATTCATAGTTTCCAGTGCATCCTGATGACTTTAATGATTCTCCTCTAGCACCGCCATGAGGTTGAGCTTTAAGTGAAATGTCTCGACAACTATTGAATGAACTATTGCCATGCAGTTTTGTACAAACATTTATGTTCCCCTTAGGATGAATTGTAATAACTCAATTCACTGATTTTTCATCTCGTACCATCCAGTGGGCAACCTCTGGTGTCTGGAAAGTGAAGCCAATGCAGAAGTGCCTTAAACTTGCATTCTTTCTAATAGCCAGCAGGGGGCGACGCCTCTGGTTGCAAAAAGAAGTCTGATTGTATAGAAGTCTATGAGAAAATGACCCTACTTCTCACTTGATTTATTACCTCAGTAAACATTGTAAACATGAGTTAATGGTCTCAATCGCTAGTTTCAAGTCTTCTTCAATACAGCATGATGTTCATTTAGTAAATTATGGTCCCATCAGGGTATGCTTTAGGGCGGGGCTACCTTGTGATTGACAGGTCGCTACCACGGCGTTGTCCGGTCTGGGAATTGGCTGTGTTTTCATCTTACCACTTTAACCCTTTCACAGTGTGTTTTCAGTTCATGAAAGTTAATTATAACCTTTTTGGTTGCCTAAAATGTCTTATTCAGCGTTCAGTTGTACGTATCTCCACCGTCTCGTGTCACTTCTGGTTCCAAAAAACAACATGGCGACGGCCAAAATGCTGAACTCGAAGCTTCAAAACGGCAGTCCACAAAGCAACGAGTGCGTTCACGGTGACTACGTCCACTTCTTATATACAGTCTATAGTATCATCAATAGGTGAAAATTTAGGCTGTCCAATACCTTCAAAACTAATGACATCAGCCTCAGCTGTACTTTGTGATTTGTCCTAATTAGCAGATGTTAGCATTTAACTCAAAGCACCTTTGTACCTAAGTTGCAGATTCTTAGTCTTGTTATACTGGGGCTGATGGATGAACAGGGTTTGCACATTTGCAGATACTTAAATGATCCCTGACATTCTGGTTTGAGGTCTGCCTCTACTGGGAGGTCAGAGCAGTGGGAAAGTTACAGAACAGCAGCCCTGGAGCTGGTGCAGATTGTGTTGCTCAAGGGTACTTGAATAGTGGCTGTCTGGTTGACGGTGCGATACCTTACTGTACGTGGTCGGCTTTGAAGAATGACTCTGCTCAAGCTCCCTTTCGACACCACTGTTGACAGCACTTAAAGTCCACCTTCACCTCCGCCGCTGCTGAGTGGTTCGTGATGAGGCAGCAGTCTCAGTGTCTGCTGGAGCTTTGTAGTGCCCCGGTTGATCTCAGAGGGCAGGCCTCCAGCTTATTTATAGCACTACCGTGGGTGTCGGAGGAAATGGGGCTGTGGCCGGGGGCGAGGCTTGTGTTTGCCTTAAAAGAGGACTCTTCCTCCCAACCAGACTGAGCTCATCTTGGAGGACCATCAGACAGCGGCGGGGGGCAGAGGGCAGCGGATTTGTAATCCGGCCCAAATGGCGACGACCCAAAGCATTTTCACTCAGCCACCGCTTTGGTAAACACACAGGCAGCTCATTGATAGCATGTGTGACATTCCTCCATCCCATCTCAGGATCCCAGCCCAGCTCAGTCTGCTCTCAGATCTTCAGGCCGGCCCCCCCCAGCTGTGAGAGCCCTGCCCCCCTTTGACTCGTAGTTCACTCCCCGCCTCTCCCATTTGCTCTCAGTTCACCCAGCGTGTTCTCTTATGTCATCCTGTGTCATATCCATCTGTTTACCATCTTTTTTTTTGCTTCATCCTCTTCCTCCCTGCATGATTTCCTTTTGAAACAAAAGATAAACTTGTTAAGACCTGTTGTATCGGGCACCAGTTCACAAAACTGTGAGACCACTAAAGCCAAAAATATGTTTTTCTGGACCAATTATCACTGATTCTTTAAACTTTAACCAGCTAAAGCCTGATTGTGTCAAGCACAGACTGATGGGTGTCAACATCTGTCTCCAGAGACGTATTGATTGTGTCACCATGACCACCAACCAAAAGCAATAACACCCCATCAGCTAAACTTATCTTATCTTAACTTATAAAGTAGTTGTGCTGCTATACAAGGTTATCCTTTCATCATTTATCTTTTTTATGGCTCCCCGCCAGCGAGCGCCGTGTCTGGAGGTGTTATGTTTTCAGATTGTCCGTCCATACCGTTCTCGTGAACGCGATGTCTCAGGAACTCCTGGAGGGAGTTTTTTCAAATTTGGCACAAACGTCCACTTGGACTCAAGGATGAACTTATTTGAAGTTGGTGGTCACTGTGACCTCACAAGGCACGCTTTTGGCCATAACTCAAGAATTGATTATGACAATTTCACACAAATGTCTAACAGGATAAAACGATGAAGTGATGACATTTTGGACAGACATGGATGTAAACTGCAACTTGTCTGGTTGGCGGAGGCATACAACCATGAGGCGGTAATTCTAGTTTATCATGATCTGCCACTTTGAGCCTCTATTACAGATAATATTAAATTCAGGGAGGGCAGGTGAGTCTAACTGTCCATCAGTGTCAGTTCCATTCAGTCACATGTGACGCCCCAAAATGTCCTCATTCACATCATAAAGGGGGTCATTAAATCATGTAACAGACTATCAATGCAAAAAGAGCAATAAATTCTGAAACATAAATGGCACAAGCATTTAGTTTCTCAGCTGTAAAGTCCACTTAAACTGTTGTTGGACCGATTTTTACACAGAATATGCTCCAGTTTTGTAATGCAGATGTAAATGTTTGTCAGACTTTTCATTTTTAAACTAACAGCGCTGGCAGTAAACTGTGAGTCACAGTGAGGAATCGGGGAGGCAGTAAAAGGAAGTGAGATGCATCCTGACCACCAGTGTGGTTTGTGCTGCCTGGAATCTCAGCGTTTGAGTTTTATTCATTTGTGAAAATCAGACAAAGGATATAAAACTAACAATGATTATGGCCAAAATGATAATCATGATTATTTTTTATCAATAATGAGATCACGATTATTCATTGATTTTAGTGACAAAATATTTTGATTTCACATTTAAATAAACAAAGCACTGCTTTCACTTCCATGTTGTGCTACATAACTGCTCATGTACACATCTTTGCATCAAGATAAGACTTAAAATAAGCTTCTTCTTCACTTGAATTCATTGCATTTACAGCTGCAACATTCAGGACATTTTATTCACAGGCTGCCACTGTTGGGTGAGTGTGCAGCGGCATGACGGCTCCTCAAAAGTGAAGCCAAAACATCTGGATCGCCCCCTGGTGGCTGTTGGTTTAGGAAGCGCTTGGTTTGATATGCAGCGGAGTTTTCTATGACCGGAGCATGAATTTTAAACTTCAATATCGCAGTCGATCATGTTCATTTTACTGTGGGAAGCCCAAATCGTGATCGCGATTATTATTATTGTGCAGCCCTCAACTATGTGTATTTATGTGTATATTATGATTTTTTTTCTGATTGTTTATGTATGTTTGAAAATAAATATGTGTATTATTTTTATTATTTTTTATTATTATTATTATTATTATTATTATTATTATTATTATTATTTTACCTATACTGTGGCTTAGGTGATAATTCTGCTCTTCATTCTACTTTTTATTTATTATTTTTATGTTTTAATTTAATTCTATAAATATGGACGACATGCACACTTCTGTATTTGGTATTTAACTCTGAATGGATTGCAAAATTATGTTGTTGATGAAAAGGAAAAAAAATAATAAAAACATTGTGCAGCCCTCGTGCACGGAGGAGAAAAAAGGCCAAAGAGAGATCTTTCATTACCTCTGTTTAGATGATATAAAACAATATTCAACACATATGCAATTATGTTCATAACTACTGTATATTTTTAGAAGTGGTGTTATGATTGGTTGACCTGAGGCTGACTGTAATGGCGGCTCTGAACGTGGCCTTTGTCTCTCTCTAACCATCACTGAGCTGCTGCTACAGTCACTAACCTTCACCCGCAGCTCGCTAACCTCCTGACCTACTTCCTCTGGTTCCTCGTATGTTTCTGTCAGCAGCATCTTGCGGTCGAGTCGTGAGTTAACTCATCCCGCAGCCATTATTGGAAGCCGAGTTAACAGCACCTCGAGTCGAAGAGTGTCTAAATAAACAATAGACAGTCGCACCGCAACTAGCTGCCTGCTACGGCTAGTGTCGACACCTCGAAACAAACAAACAAACAAATAAACACGCACCAAAGACGAGGGATGAGGAGCAAAGAGGAAACGCTTTAACACAAGCCTGGTTGCATTTCATGAATAATTCAAATCCTTGTGACTTCTGAGAGAAAAAGACGCCCCTACACACATCTACACACACACACACCGCTCACAGCGGTACACAGAGGAGGATAAGTGGGGAGTGTGTGTGAGTGTGTGCAGCAATATGTCAGGTTGAATTCATGGTATTTAGGTTGAGCTTCCAGATTCCCTTCACCGCTGGAGTCGGAGGCTAGCATTAAATGTAAATACAGTCATCCTGTTTATCCTGCTTCATCCCATCATCCAACCCGAGTCCATCCCATGTTTCCCCCCCGTCCTCTTCATCATGCCATACGCCTTAATAATCTAGGGGGTTACAATAACATCACTGTTTCCAATCAGTGCTTTCTATAACTGGAAACGTATCTGTGCAAGGGAGACGTTGACGCTTGTCCAGACACAACACTTGATATTCAACGTGATGACCGAAAGAAATGAAATGTGAGGTCAGATGATACAAAAAAATATATATATATAAATATTCAAAGACTGAACTATCCGTGAGTGAATTATAATTACTGTATAATTTGGGATTGCCTTTTGCTCCTTTTTAAATGTCAACTGGTAAAATGTTGGTTTTGTTTTAATGAATTAATAGTTTTGGAATAAGTAATGTTTTATGAAAGTAGCACATAAGGACAAACATTTCGTTAGATTTGTTTTGTATTCGGCTGATGCTTTAGTCCTTTAGTTTCCCCATGCCATCTGTTGCTTTACACCCACAGTATTTTTTCAATACTAATAACTCTACATTATTGTGACATAAGGCTAAATATCTTATTATAAGGTCTCTGTTTTTCCTTTATTTTACTTTTCCTCTAACCTGCTTTTGTAATATTCTGTTACTTCAACATTTTGGGGGGTTAACGTGTTTGCTGTCTTACCAGAGGTTAATGCTGCATTAACACAATGTTGGCTGAATGAGAAGAACAGGGAAAACGTCCTTATTCCGACTTGGGATTGTTCACACATTATTACAAAGTGGTTAGCCTTAATGCTAATCTTAGTCACACCAGATGAATACCATAGTTAGCTATTTTTGTTGTGTTATGTATCTGTGGCAGTTTGTTCACAAGTGAAACCAGATACAAACAGTGTATAGCTCCTTTAAAATGAATCCTTTGTATTAGTGTTAATATTGGATTTTATTTTGATGTTACTGCAGGCTTTGGTGCATTTGCAGCCAGATCTGCCAACAGTTTGTTGATAAGTCTCGTCTTTATACCAAGTGGGAGATGTCGTTGGTGTGAAAAATTCCAAATTTAAAGGGCTGCAACTAACGATTATTTTCATCGTCGATTAATCTGTTGATTATTTTCTTGATTAATTGTTTAGTTGTTTGGTCTATAAAATGGTGAAAAATGTCGATCAGTATTTCCCAAAGGCCAAGATGAAGTCCTCAAATGTCTTGTTTTGTCCACAACTCAAAGATATTCAGTTCACTATCATAGAGGAGTAAAGAAACCAGAAGATATTCACATTTAAGAAGCTTGAATCAGAGAATTTTTACTTTTTTTTTCGTCTTAAAAATGTATTGAAGTGTTGCAGCTCTAGTTTAAACTATAAGACTTTAATGTGGCATAAACCACAATAAATTGTCATTGTGTGAAGACAGTTGTCAGCACCTAAGACATTACTTACTGTTACTTTTGCTGATGATTAATTCATAAACTGACTTTTGTAATGACTAATGAGTTACTATTTTTTTTACATTTATCTTACAAGGAACCTGTCCAACACTGGTAAGAATAAAACAGATGTATTCAGTGTAAAATGTGTAGAAAATGAGTTTGTTAGAATTATTTAGTGCAAAATAACATGGAGGGCATGCAAATAAAAGGCTTGTTTATGAAACCAGGACAATATGAATAGCAGCACAGTCTAAGTAGCCTAGAGCTGCAACCATTAATCGATTAGTTTTCATCTATTAAATTAATTGTCAACTATTTTGATAATCAATTAATCTGAATAATTTTTTAAGAAAAAAAAGTCACAATTCTCTGATTCCAGCTTCTTAAATGTGAAAACTTTCTGGTTTCTTTACTCCTCTATGACAGTAAACTGAATATCTTTAAGTTGTAGACAAAACAAGACATTTGAAGACGTCACCTTGGGCTTTGGGAAACACTGATCGACATTTTTCACCATTTTTTGGCATTTTATGGACCAAACAACTAATCAATTAATCGAGAAAATAATCGACAGATTAATCAACAATGAAAATAAGTTGCGGCCATAAAGTAGCCAATCCATTAATCCTTGACTTTCTTTGCTTTTCAATGTCAGCTGAATACCTGCTGAATGAAAGACCAGTTACGAGGGACTAAGTGCACAATATAATGTACTCATGCACATCTTTGACATTTCATTTTCTAACCTTTTAAAAAAAAAAAAATCTTTTAGTTGCATACTAAGTAGAGAAGTACACAATGTCTTTCATGTATTTCCCACTCAGCAGTAAGTTGCTGTATCAACCTCCTCTCAGAGCTTCCCCTCAATGCCCTGGGTGACTCAGCTTTGTTGCTTGTGTATGTTGTCAAAGTGTTTACTTGCTGTTCTGAGAGGATTTGAGTCAGTGTGGGTTCCAATGTGTTCCCCCATTCGTCTGTGTCTGGAGTGGGCAGTTTCTCTCTCTCTCTCTCTCTTTCTCTCTCTCCCTCTCTCTCTTTCTCTTTCTGGATGGGTTGAAGGGGAAATGGATGATAGGGGGGGAAATTCACAGAACAAGATGTTCTTTGATATCCTCCAGTAATGTTGCATCACTGCTACTGGCCAGGGAACGCTGACCTGGATATTTAGGTGCAGCAAGTTTACGCAAAGCCTGAATGAGTGTGTGTGTGTGTGTGTGTGTGTGTGTGTGTGTGTTTGTGTGTATCCATTTTCTAACCCCTCCATCAAGTAGCAACTTTCCAGGACTTAATTAGGGCCAGCGAGGGCCACTATTGACTCTGAGTACAACGGACCCTGCTTGCTAATGAGACCTCAGGAATAAAGATCACTGACACAAAAGGAGCTTTTTTTCTCTCAGAAATCTTTTAATCAATTCACTTTTTTTCTTTGTCTCTTTTCAGCTCCAAAGACCTGCAGCCCGAAGCAGTTTGTGTGTAAAGACGGGGTGACGTGCATCTCGAAGGGCTGGCGCTGCGACCGGGAGAAGGACTGCCCAGACGGCTCTGACGAGGAGCCTGATGTTTGTAAGTCTTAAAAAAATATATATATATATATGTAAAATACTGTCCGAAACAGTTCAATGCATTGTATCCAGACACTATCCTGATTATTATGATCCTGCTGCGTCTGACTTTCACTGCAGAGTGAACTTTGGCTGACATTTAAACCATTCAGGGAAGATAATTGCAGCCCAGAGAGGAAATGCTTTTCAGCTTATGCAGATCTCTATATGTGTATTATATCATTTAAAGCAGCCCTGGTCAAAGTCGGTTTAGGACACTGCTTTTTCACATTATATGCCCATTCAAGTATGAATTGTGTGGAAGTATATGGAATAAAAGCTCTCACTGCTTATCTTCTCTGAAATGAATAAGAGAAAATGAAATCTTAGCCGAACCTTTGATTTTATTCATCTCAAAAAAATGCGAAGTCATTGTTGGTTCTAGGTCTGGCGATACGGCCAACATCTTCTATCATGATATAGGTTAATTCATCCCACGATAACGATATATATCACTATATAGCACGTTTTCTGGTAATTCAATAAATAAATAGTCTATATGAAATAGTCACATACTCCTGCATGAAGTAAAGACTTGATAAATGAAAAGTATTTTCTCATTTAATTAAGAACTTTAGTGCAAAATGAACAGTTAGAGAAAAAATAAATAGATATTTCCAGCTGTTTATGCATGCACACAAATACAGAGTAATCAGATTAAGACAATAGTTTGATTTAACTAGTCTGGGGTATTACCATTAGTGCTTGTTATTATCAATTTAGATGACGTAATTGTGTATCACGATATCTCGATACCTCTATCTATGAATTAGGGCTGTCACTAATTTCTTTAACGCATTAACACAAATGATCTTTCGGAGGTTGTAGTGGGCTCAGTTTTAAAACTAAAGTGATGATACTAGTATCATATAAAACTAGAAAACCTAATGAATGAACCATACTAGTCATACTAGCTTTATTAGGTCAAATAACGCTCCAAACTGACGCTACATTTTGGCAAGGAAAAACTGTCATGGCCATTTACAAAAGGGTCCCTTGACCCCTGATCTCAAGATATGTGAATGAAAATGGGTTCTATGGGTACCCACGAGTCTCCCCTTTACAGACATACACACTTTATGATAATCACATGCAGTTTGGGGGAAGTCATAGTCAAGTCAGCACACTGACACACTGACAGCTGTTGTTGCCTGTTGAGCTTGAGTTTGCCATGTTATGATTTGAGCATATTGTTTATGCTAAATGCATTACCTGTGAGGGTTTCTGGACAATATTTGTCATTGTTTTGTGTTCTTAATTGATTTCCAATAATAAATATATACATTAATTTGCATAAAGCAGCATATTAGCCCACTCCCATGTTGATAAGAGTATTAAATACTTGACAAATCTCCCTTTAAGGTACATTTTGAACAAATAAAAAGTGTGCGATAAATCATAGACAATCATGCGATTAATAGGAATTACATATTTTAATCGACTGACAGCCCTACTATGAATTAATGACGATACGATTCCATTGAAAGACGATAAATTATTTTATTGAATTATCGCCCAGCCCTAATTGGTTCATATAACATCTTGAAACTATCTGTTATGTAGGTTGATTTGTCTAGAACACTATTCAACAGGTGCAGTACAAGTTTAAAACCGCCTCAGAAATAGATCAAAAACCTGCTGTGCTGGCTGTAAAAAGACATATTTTGTAAAAGTGAACGCATGGTAATATGTCACTGTAGCATTTGATCCCTCAAAAACTCATACAAAAAACACTCGTCGGCTAACAGACTGAGATTTTTGGCCTATTAGATTTATTTGGTTAACCACAGCCAGGCTGGAGAAAACAATGGGATGTTTTATCAGCGAGTGAGAGAGACCATTCATGCCCAATTAGGAGATTTATAAAGTTTGTCTTTTTTTTGATAGATGTGATTTCCTTTTGCATTCGGAGCCACAGAGGATGCAGTCATGAGACAAACCGAAAGCAGTACTAAAAAAAGACAGCCGTCATTTCAAAGTCTTCATTAGAGTGGAGATGCTTTGAGGCTGAATCCCCGGGGAGGAGGCGATGAAAGCAGCAGTGTCTTTTTGGTCAGCCTCTCAGACTGAAACGCCTGTAGTTTTCTAAGAGGACAGAGGGCTTTGGGTAGTGGGGGCAGTACTGTATGTGTGTGTGTATGTGTGTGTGTGTGTGTGTGTGTGTGTGTGTGTGTGTTGGCCTGGGAGAGAGTGAGTGAGGCTACAGGGTAGAGCGCTGTAGCTGCAGTCTAGACGCAGAGACTGTGTGAGCGTATAGGTCTGGAAGTCATTAGAGACTCGCCCAGAGCAATGGAGAAACCTGCTGTTTTTCACAACCTGCTCTTTTCCCCCCTTCTCATCTGTGGGCCAGCCTCCTTCCCTGTCTCTATCTGGGACAGAAACAGCAGTGACTCCATCCTCTGTCTCCTGCTACTCCCTCTATATAGCTTATGCCAAACTCTCTCAAAAACAGCAGTTAAAGGACGTAATGCTGTAGAGGGAACGGACTTTTTAACAGTGTCGGGGTGGAAAACCCAACCAGTGAGTCAGAGAGACAAAATAAACACCAAGCCTTATCTTAGCTTTCTTAGATTGTAGGTGTTTTGTTGAAGTCGGTGAGATTGTTATTGAAGAACGTGGCAAGTAAAGGTACATTACATAAGAGGTTGAAGTAAACACTTTCATTTGCTAGTATAGTAGTAAGTATAGTACAGTAAGTACAGAAGTTTAAAGGGATAGTTTGCAGGTTTTGAAGTGGGGTTGTATGAGGTACTTATCCATAGTCAGTGTATTACGTACAGTAGATGACGGTCCCATCTTTGGAGAATCAGACAGGAGTTACCACACGGGAGCAAAGCAATGTACTGCTGTGGACGGGGCCGGCAGCAAAGCGTATTTTAGCCACCTAAAAGAAAGGCTCACCAAAAAAACCCCAATATCAATTTAAGTGTACGCTATATTTGGAATATTTGTGTCGCTTTACCTTACCGTGAGACAGCTGTACAGTCTATGTTTCCGACGAACTGAAGCCGTTTTCTATGCTCTTGCCAAAGCAACCAGACTCCATTGAAAAAAAACCCAGAAATTTTACCCCGCAGGACACAGGAGTTGCTAATCTACCGCTGCCTCAATCGGTTAGTTTGTTTGTGTTATCGTGTGACTTTGGTTAGTTTGGATTCAC
This sequence comes from Hozukius guyotensis, assembly GCA_916700995.1. Lineage (NCBI taxonomy): Eukaryota > Metazoa > Chordata > Actinopteri > Perciformes > Sebastidae > Hozukius > Hozukius guyotensis. The sequence goes on along the minus strand of CAKALU010036237.1, from coordinate 28,753 downwards.
CAAAGTGAAAAGAAAAAACATTTTTTTTTAGGTGGCTAAAATACGTTTTGCTGCCGGCCCCGTCCACAGCAGTACAGCTGCTTTTCCAAACTGCGGGCGTGTCAACCGTCATCTACTGTAGGTAATACACTGACTATGGATAAGTACCTCATACAACTCCTCTTCAAAACACCCAAACTATCCCTTTAAATAGTCTGCCAGGGTGCTTTTAATTGGAATTGTGGCTTTCTTTTTGTTTGATTGAAATTAAAGGATAAGTCTTTTTGTCAACGAACCTCTTGAAAAGACCAAAACCGTCAGTGAATTAATCCTATTAAGTATTAAGTATTGCCTGAGTAGCCAAAGCCTGATATCATTTATTCCTCTGAGCCATAGACCTCTATTGTTGTGACAGATTGTTACGAGGAACATGTGCGACTTCGTTTATTTAAGTCAGTCACACATACATAAATAGCTGCTAGTGCACCAAATCTGCAATTGAAAGAATCCCCAACAAATGCACTATTAATAGTCTTGTTTGAGTAACACTTTTTAAAGAATGAAAGTATATATTCGTGACCCATTTTTAGAGATTTACCTCTCTGTCCCGCTGTCACATGTCTTCTCCCTCTCTCTTCATGTTTCTTGAGGTTCTCAACTGTCACGTTATCAAAAGAATATATATATATTTATTTGGAAAACAAAGCTTAAAACAACATATTTGGTTCAGAGCAGATGTTGGCTGTCGAAGCTGTGGAGTACTGAATGAAATATGATTGTATGTTTTAAATATGGTTGATTAGCATTTTTTGTGACTTATCAGATATATACAGTATACAGTGGTGGTGCAACGGTTCAACAAGCCCATGGTTTCGTTTGTTTTGCACATCAGGGAGAAGAAAAACACCAATGTGATTGAACTCCAAAATATAGAAATAGAGAGATTGATAGTAATACATGATATTTTTATATTATATGAAGCCATAACACTGATTTTATACATGAAATAAGGCAGAATACTTAATGGTCAAGTAGGCCTATGTTCAGATAATTGCCTCTTCTACGTCTCTGACAACTCATCAAATGATTAGCAGGCTTGTATTTAATAGTGATGCAACGTTTCAACAAGCCTACGGTCATTGAACGGTTTTACCTCCCTAGTATACAGAAGAAAAAAACAACAGCAATAATCTACTTTTCTGAGTTGGAGAAGGATTGAACATTGAAAATCGATTGAAAATGCCAGTTGTCATATGCTTTATGAGCATGTATCCCAAACTGTATATGTACACCACCCATGCACTGAGTAGCATTTGTAGTTTTATTGTTGTGATAAATGTGCTCTTTGTGGAGGTGCATTTGCAGATGCTTCTGGTTGAAAAGATGCATGAGAGAGGTTTATTTATTCACTCATGTGGACGGGGCTTCACAGTGGCCTTTGTTAGTGTGTTGGCTATTGCCAGTGAAGTCAGTCACTGTCCAGTGCAGCTGCTTTGCCCCGCTGTGTAACCCCCACAATGCTGTCCTTTGTACCCCGGGGTGCTGGGTCAGACTGGCATAGAGGGATACTGACAGAGTAAAACAAAAACAAAATGGTTGTCTGGGCATATGACCTTTTTATACAGAGCTTTGATCCGCATTCCTGATCAATGGACAATTGAGATCCATGCAATGGAGATAAATGTGCAGATTAGATAGCCTTCAGGTAGGGTGGAGGCTCAGGTAGCGTCTCCTCAGGCTGACTCAGACTTTATTGGGGTCCTGAAATATTCCCACGTGCAGTGAGTGTGCCCAGGAAACACAGGAAGTGTGTAACGGTGAAATGACGTCCCCTGCCCCCGGCCTGTAATAAGGGCAGTTTTACAGACTGTTCCCACCTAGGCTGCAATTAGCTCTTTAGGACATGAAGCACTTTTGTAACAGCCACTTTCAGAGAGGAAAACATAATCATTCGTGATGCAATGTGCGTCTCACTGACTCCTATCAAAAGAAATGAAAGACGGTCGTGAAATTAAATAACATCTTTTATCTACTTGCTCATAAGTTAGACCCGCAGTAATGAGACATACGGGGGGGTAATTGTTTGGTGTATATTGGTGTCATTTACCAGAAAGTTGACCCAAAGCCGGTGGTTATACTGCTCAGATATGGAAGAGGAAGAGATCTGTTTGATCCTGCTACTGTCTCCTAAAAGCAGCCACCACCCAGTCCAGATAGCCATCAGCATGTCAACGAAAACAACCTCTGCTCAACATGAAAGAGTCGGTGGCCGCGCAGCACCTTGTTCCTACAAGAACCGGCTGCAGGTGTGAGAGCATGTGCACACAATCTGCTCTCTTCTACACGCACGCACACACACACACACACACACACACACACACACACACACACGCACACACACACTTCATTTCTCTCATGCAGACAATAAAGCAAACATTTTACCTTTCTAAAAATGTTCAAGGATGTTTCACACTGTGTTCGGTATTCCCCAACAGTCACTGCCAGCACACACACACATACACACAATTATTCATGCAAGCAATGCATCACACACCAATAGAGGAGTGTAAACAACTTTTAAATCGGCTCATATTTCATGAGGTAATGTGTCTATAATACCATAAAATGTCCTCTATTTTGGCAGCGAATGGTTTTTGCACTAAATTGACAAGAAAATATGATCCTATCAGAGCAGGTTGTGTTGTGTTGTCATGTGAGATGATGCAGGGTAGTGTCTAGAAGGTAACCTCCTAGTGCGGACGGAGCTCTCACGAGATGTTTAAGGTTAGCATAGGTCGTCCAGGCAGCAAGTTTAGCAAGAGTTTTTGCACGTTTTCGCAACTTGGCGGCAGACATGACCCTGATGCAGGGATGTGATGTAGATTAATGAATATTTCATGTGCGAAGATAAGGAGATTTGGGCAGAATGCTTCAATCAACTTAAACCTGCAATAATTATTTTTTTTTTACACTTGAAGGCAGCGCAACAAGCTGTAAACTGACATATTATCATGTTGGTATGGCACATTTGCTTATTTACACATCCAGCAGACACAGAGCAACATTAACATTGATTTGCTATCGTGTTTCAGGCCAACTGGCCAATGTAACACTAATGTTCGCTCTCTTTTTTAGCTGTATTTAGCTGTACAGTTGTTCAATCAAAGTTTTTTCTTTAAAAACAGCTGCCTGATGTGGCTGGAAACAATGCTAATGAGAGCAGTTACATTGAAACCAAACAATAAAGTTTCAAACAATGACCTGAAGATGCTAAAACACTCTAGCTGAGAGGAACTGCAGAGGCATCACTACGATGAACACCTTCGTCATTACACATAGTCATTTGTTTAACTTTAGTTTATTACTGGTGTTACCCCAGGTTTTATAGTTGGTGAGTGATTAAGAATTAAATACTCTTTATCCTGATGCTATGTTCACACTACGAGAGACAAAAGCAACAAAAGCTACATTATTGCCGGGTCGCCGTTGAAGTGTTGCTCAAGAGCTCGTTGACGTTAAATAGCACTGGGAACTGGCTAACGGCATTTTTTACATGTAACGGAACAGGATGAAACAAAAAGATATGGCTTCGCCTCGTTATTGGAGTGCTGAAAAAAGTTGAGACCAGCTCAACTTTAATTTGTAGCGCATCACGCCCGCCATGCAGCGACAATTGTCGGGCGCCAGTTTGTAGCTTCATGTCACCGTCTTCCATTGAAAATGACTTGTAGCCTGTTGCTTTGTCGCTCGTAGTGTGAACACAGCATAAGAATATTAAAGAAATATTTCTGAGCTCTGCAGTCCCCTATGACTTCATCTGACAAGGATAGGAGTAAATGGAAACAAAGTTGTCCTTCATTTGAGCACATATTTCCACCAGTGCCAAACTCATGCATGTCGAAGATTCATAAGGGTCCCAGAATTAGTTATTACAGACAGAGCTTGTGCAACAGCAACAGTAAAGACGTATAGAGAAACTGCAGAAATAATATATATATATATACATGCTGTATTTAAGGGTGCGGTGAGCCGGATGTGATCCACAGGCCACCAGCTGGCCATTTTTAGATGAGGACTTGAGGCTGGGGCAGTGGAGAGGGCAAAGCTGGCCCCTTGAAGCAGGACAAGAGAGCCCAGCCAAGAAAAGCGTGTCAGGGGTTTAAATTTTAAAAAGAGCATTATGTAATCTCAGCAGGGCTCTCTGCAGACAGAAGGGGTTGGGGCAGGACAGATTCACCCTTTGGGGAGGGTGGTGGAGGGGGAGCAAGCCTGGGACAATGATGCAGGAGAATGAGGGACATAAACAATAATAATACCATAACTGAAGCCCCCCCTGCCTCCACGCCGCCCTGCATCTTGAAGGTATAGACTCACAGATGCTGAACACCTGGCTATGCCTTGTGGCTGCTCTCTCCGTATGGTAAACTACCTTGTGTCTGATTAGTAGCGGTAATAAATGACTACATCCTGTATGCAAGATTGCATTATTGAATACACAGCTTGTCTCCTGCCGTGGTTGTTAAACTTCGGTCTCCTCGGGTTCCTCGGCTCGTATACGGTGACGATTGCTCTCATCCTCCTCTCTTCGACCCCCTTGGGCCTTTCCTGCCATTTGCATAGCTGTTTTTTCCACGCGATAATTAGTCGCCTGTCTGTCCTTTGAATTCGTTTTCTAATGCGCTACGTAACAAATGAAAATGACTCTCTGGAGAGGCGCTTAATTTGTGATGATTAAAGTTAGTCTCTAGCTTTCTGGGTAAGAACTCTGAGCCAAAACAGACTAAATGCCTTTCAGATATGTAGTCATTCTGGGGCAGCAGCGTGGCCTCGGCTCTGCTCGCGACAAGAAGAACTTGCACAATGCTAATAGTTTTAAGTTAATCCTCGGTCCACTGTGAGGAAATAAGAGGCGAATGAATCAAATAATGAGCCTTTTCAATCTGAGGAATAGAGTCGCTACGTAAGAGCCTTATTCAGTGGGCAAATAGATCTATTTTTCTCCTTTCATCTGCGTGTGTTTGTGAGAGAAAAAAGGGGAGAAAGAGACAAAAAGAGAGTGGCTGTGTGTGAACTTTTATTATCTGTCCTTTTATGCATAAAAGAAAGAAGAAAGGTGTGCGCGGGGTGAATGACATAACTTCCTGAAATTTCACCATTGATTTCCTTTGTGTGTATTTGCTTACTTTTCCTATTTCATAACCGATATAGGCTCAATCTATTTGTTCGGTTGGTAGTGTTGTCTTGTATGAATCTTTGCTGATAGAGCTGTTTGCTTAGTGGTTTCTGTGCCCCGAGGAGCAGTGGTGCTGCAGTGTTTGGAGAAGGCTCAGTTTGTTGTGCTTTCGAGAGCTGGATTTAGCCTTCCTGCTTTGCTTGTCGCCCTGCCAGCCACCCCAGAAGCCCCCCCAGGAAGGAATGAAAATGTGGTGTTGATATCTTGGAAGGAAAGGGGGGTTAGGAGAGAGCGAGAGAGAGAGAGAGAGCCAGAGACCATCGAGTGCAGAGAGGGCACACAGTCTGCCACCAGGGTTAAAGCCAGAGATGGTTTTAATAAACTGCATTTACGCCGTCAATTTGTGTAAAAAGAGTGTTAAACTGAGGTGTGATTGCCTCGTGGACGAAGAGAATTCACGTAGCAGAAAATAACCCCACTCTCGTATTTGTGAGGCACCAACAGGTGTGGTTGGAGTGGCAGGTTAATGTGTTGTTTCCCACCTGCGGAGTGAAGTGTTTATAGGATAGCTGTCAGAAATAAACAGCGGTATTGTTACCCTCAGCGCTCTCTGCGGCTAGCTGCTGCTGTGCCCGCTGCCCGTGATCCTTTTGACAAGACTGTGCTGAGTAGCAACATGAAAATAACACACTCCCATGGTAGCCACTGTGTCGTCTCTAAACCCTAAATGAAGCTCTGGTGGTGTTGTTGCGTCTTGTTTTTCTCGCCGCCGTGTCCTAGTTGTTTGGAGTTTCGTTTCCTTTGGCAGGGCACACGAAGGATGGAGGTCAAGGGGTGCCTCGGGGCTGCTTGGTCAAGATTCGGGCGATCCGTCCAAGAATGTGTCATGTGGGCCGAGGGCTTCACGGGGAGAGGCCAGGCTGCCGGTTTGTGAGGACACGGCCATCAGTGGTCAGAGAAACCCAGTATTAGTGTGTCATTAAGAGCTGCTGGCAGGAAACTGGTGCAACACTATTTATTCATGAGGTGTATTTATGGATCAACATGTTAAATTATTCAGCTAGATCTGGGTGGTTGATGTCTGTGAAAAGCAGTATGTTTAATTAGTAGGATATGTTCGTGTATTTCTGCCATTGTTTCATGTCTTCTGTAGTATTTAGAAGAAAGTCAAAGGCAGTGGTAGCAGCCTTGTTGCTCTCTGCAGTCGGCCTCATTCTGGCCCACATAAAGTCCCCTTTTATGTTTTAGCACTGGCAGCGTCTTGTTAGCTGTTTGTGTGTTTGTTATTGGTCGAATAAGCATTGTGTTGACTAGCATACGGAGAGGAAGCATGAACTTGTGAATGGAAAATCCCCACAGCCTAACAAGCTTTGGGCTCGGGGACAGCCTGATCCAGACCCGGATCCTGACTCCTTCTCTGTCAGCTGGGCCTCTTTTCTACCACTGGAGAGGAAACACAGACCAAGAGATGAATAATTGTGCAAAAACGTTACTTGTGAAAGAAAAAAAAACTCCTGAAAGTATGTACGGTCCTAGCCTAGCAAGGAAAATGTGTCTTAAAATATTTATCCTAAAACAGCACATACTTAGAAAGTGCCAGCTCCCCCTTTCATCACCGCGTCCCCGTAGCCCTTGCCATTTCCCCGGCTCTCCCTCCAGGTGGCTGTGCCACAGTTCAGATCAGGCCTCGCACGTGACGCTGCTTACAGCGCTGCGGCTCAGCCTGCTTTGTAGGGGGCCACAGCCGATTTGTGTGATCCAAACAATGGTCTTAGTTCTCTCGTGGGGGGGGGGGGGGGGGGGGGGGGGGGGGGGGGGGGGGGGGGGGGGGGGGGGGGGGG
>CAKALU010036237.1:0-21740 GCA_916700995.1 Hozukius guyotensis | reverse complement strand
CCCCTCCCTCCTCCCTCTTTCGCCACCCCCTTTGCCCTCGCTCCCTAGCACTGGAAAAGTGCATGTGATCTGTGTAGCGGCTTAAATACGCCACTCGTGCAAGGTGTCTGAAATCCGGCATGCTGCAGTCTTGTTTTGATAGATGCTTAGAGAACAAAGGCTTTGTTTGGCTCTCATGGTGACTTGGTCGCCTTGCAGAAAAGTATCCACCAGGTGTTAAAGGAGAACACCACCCAAATTAACAATTCCAATATGTTATTTCCTGGTCGAGTAAAGTTCAATTAATATTTGTGAACAAGAGCTACTCTCTCTCAAAGCCAGAAACCAGAGAAGTAAGTCTCAAACTCGTGATGTCATACCCAGATGAGCTTTATTCTATTGTTGTGTTGTGAAACAGAACATGTTCCTATATACTCAGATCATTCCTCTGGGTGCTCTCAGTGTCTAGAACATCTCTCCACATTCATTGTCTATGGAGCAGCTCCACACTTTATGCCCTATGACATCACCAGTTTGAGTTTTAGCACTCTAGTTTTTGGTTTTGGGAGAGTTGTTTATGTTTACTAATATTTTTTTGGACTGTCTTAGACCATAGCAATAGCATGTATGAATTTTGAAAATGGGCATAGTTCCCCTTTAATATTGCTTCTATATAGGTATTGCACTGTAATTTTGGTGAAGGTTGAAGCTGTTTGCATCAGACAGACCTATGGAAGAAGTGAAATCTGTCCTGCTTACGTCTCTATGACGTCTGTGAAGTGAAGCCTTGGAACGATCTCTAGCTCTCCATCGGAAAAGAATAGTCAAATCTCCAGCCTCGGTTTTTCACCCACCGGCTCTGTCAAGGATAGCCTGTATGGGTCGATGATGGGAACGCCAGGATGATTTTCCTTTTCCTTGGGTGCCCTAATTGAGCTACAGAGCAGAATAGTTGAAGCTGTACCAGCCAGCCTGTGTAGATCTTTCACTGAACTATTCAACGAGCTGTGTAGAGAAACAGAGCAAACAGAGAAAAAAAAGGTTTGGGCCCGCTAACCTGGCTCACTCACAGTAGAGGAATGTTGAATAAAAGACCCTGTTTAATTCAAATTAGCAATGCCTTTTTCCACCGCCGACCGCTGCCAGCTCGCTCAAGAATGAAGCCTTGTGGGGCTCCGTCCACTTCCTGTGGATGAGGTGTTCCATTCGGTCTTCTCACTTTCTCTTTGTTTCTCACTGTGTTCCTTTTCCACACGCTGCCCGCCCTCTCATACACTTACTGTAAATGGGTCAACAGATGTTGGAGGAAAAATGATGGGAGGAGATAAAGAAGGAGAGAGAGTGAGGAGGAAGAGGAGGAGGAGGGAAGGCCGACGGTTTGACTTTCCACGTGGGCTGAGAAAGATGAGCCTGTAGAGGAGTGATCGCCTTCAAATAAAGTTTATGCATCCAAAAGAAAATAAAAGGAAAGGAAGGAAGAAGTTTATGCATCTCGCTCGTATTTTTATCTACTTTTCAGTTATAAAAATAAATAGCTAAACTAAACTAAACTAAACTAAACTAAACTAAAAAAATAAAATAAAATAATAAAATAAAATAAAATATGAGAATGGAGCTTTCGGGGGATTAGCTTAGTTTAGTAGCATAAAGACTGGAAACAGCTAGCCTGGCTCTCTTCAGAAACACGCCCTCTAACACCTCTAAAGCTGACTAATTAACATGTAATCATGTTGTATCTTGTTTGTTTAATCCATCGGCCATTTAGACCATCGGCCAAGAAGTGCAGGGTCTTCCTTGAGTCTTGGTCTCACTGCTAGGTTGCCAGGCAACTGGTCGCCAAGGAATAGTTAGAGCACTTAATTCCCCATGGAAACAGAAATTGTTGTTCGTACATTTCGGTTTGTATATGAAAGAAACGCACAATATACAATGTGATAATTAGCGAGCTTTAGAACAGGGTTTCTGAACTTTTTGTAACTTGAGGCCCACTTCTCATTGTTAAAAAATTTCCGAGGACCACCTTCCCAAATAAATGACAAACTGGGCTATACCATCAGGTGTAATGACCCACATAAATATTCACCTTGCCCTTACCCATCACTATTATGAATCCAAAGTATTCAGGGTCATATTTCCTCACCACACTCATTAGAGCTTTTACTGGTACAGGGTCACTTTTTCTTTTCAAAAACCACTCTATTTTGTGTCACTGCAACTGAGACGTGTGTCCATAGAACCTATTTTCATTCACATATCTTGAGGTCAGAGGTCAAGGGACCCCTTTGAAAATGGCCATGCCAGTTTTTCCTCGCCATTATTAACACAACTTTGGAGCGTTATTTAGCCTCCTTCCCGACAAGCTAGCATGACATGGTTGGTATCAATGGATTCCTTAGGTTTTCTAGTTTCATATGATAACAGGATCTTCACTCTGGCTTTGAAAGATAGAATAGCGACCGTCAAATTTCGAAGAGGTTAATCCAACAATGAGGCAGTATCTTTGAGGCCCACCAGTGGCTGAGAATAGCTGCTTTAGAAATACCCGTAAGCAGATTATTGAACCCGGGTAGCTCTATGCTTTTGTTGTAATTATTGTGCCAAAATACAATCACTGTCTCCGACGGGTATATAGTTTGTCAATCATCTCACAGCCCATAGACTCGGACAGCGGTGACAGCAGTTTGGACAGAGTTGTTGGCAAAACACAGACACTAGTTGGACTTATGGACAGATGTTGTGCTGAGTCATTAGTCTTTTTGTGGATGAAATACTGGTCAGAGTCACAAGGCAGGGAACCTCATCCAAGAAAAAGAGTTCAGTAATAAGGCCATTAAGTCGAAAAGCCCTCGCTGCTTGTCCAGTGATTTCAACAGTACATTCACTTCTATATCGAGCTAAAGCTGCATAGACTTAGTGTCTTGGAGGGAGCAGTTTTGGCCAAACTCATATTCGCTCAAGATGTTTTCTTTCCCAGGGATCCTCGCTTAGCGCATACTACTATAATACCAGGCCTGCATGCCACTACACTGGCGTGCTTATTGTTGGTGTTTTGCCTCTGGGATGGATGTGTGTAGATGTAGTGAAGGTAGTCATTTGGCCAGTTCCAACTAGGATAATGGTGTGTTTGTAGTTCCTGCTAGCTTTCTCTCTAGTGGACATCTTTGGCTGCCACAATGGTTCTTTGAATATCTGCCTTGTGGTTCTTCCTGCTAAGTTGGCGAGAGGGAAAGATGAATGTATATGTAGGGAAACAAGGTAAAGGAACAAAGCAGCTAGTGTTAGGGAACAGATGCAGGCAAACATGCCTGCTTTCTTGAACAAATCATTTTAGAGTCAGAACTTTGTCTGGTACATGGAAATGAATTTGCCTTTGTGATGTTCTTGCAGAGACAGTTTACGAAAGCGTACTAGTTTCCAAAACATGCCTGCAGACGTGGTACAAGAGGAGCTTACACAGTGTGTATAGGGTTTCACAACTTGTAAAAAAAACTCTTCCGTTTTTACCGACATTACGACACACAGCTCTGATTAATTACCGCAAAGCGCATGTTCAGTGTGATTGATCAATTGCTCTGCTGAGTCAAACAGATCCTGACGTCTACTGGGCAACTCGGCGGTCTGAGAAGTGAAGACAATGCTGAAGTGCCATAAACTTGCATTCTTTCTAATAGCCAGCAGGGGGCCACTCTGGGCAAGTCTGATTGTATAGAAGTCTTTGAGAAAATGACCCTACTTCTCACTTGATTTATTACCTCAGTAAACATTGTAAACATGAGTTTATGGTCTCAATTGCTAGTTTCAAGTCTTCTTCAATACAGCATGATGTTCATTTAGTAAATTATGGTCCATTTAGAGTTAAATAGACCATAAAGCAGGCTATGCTTTAGGGCGTGGCTACCTTGTGATTGACAGGTCGCTACCACGGCGTTGTCCGGTCTGGGAGTTGTCTGTGTTTTCGTCTTACAACTTTAACCCTTTCACAGCGTGTTTGCAGTTCGTGAAAGTTAATTATAAAAATGTTTGGTCGCCTGAAAATGTCTTTTTCAGATTTCGGTTGTACTTAGCTCCACCCTCTTTTGTCACTTCTGGTTGCAAAACGCCAATATGGCGACGGTCAAAATGCAGAACTCGAGGCTTCAAAACGGCCACAAACCAACGGGTGACGTCATGGTGACTACGTCCACTTCTTATACAGTCTATTTTGACGTGTCATTATGAATTTGGTTACCAAGTGAAGATCTGAACAATTGCCTCACTCATTAAACATGTGGCCTTTACAGTTCATCTATTGATCAGGAAATTCTTTAAGACCTTGAGCATCTTTGATTGCAACATGGTGAAATGTCCAAAGTTGTTGTCTTGTACTTGTCTGATAATATTCAAGGGTTTTTCCAGTTCATATGCCAGGACTAAGTTGGCCCGTTGATTTCCAGTGGGGGTGAGCATGAGGGATCTGTGGAAGATCTGTTTTTAGTTTATTCGTCATGGCCAGATTGTTTGCTGCACACCCACTGCAGGTCACTTCTGTCTTGTATCTGGGTGCATAATGGTTTGTGATGAGACCCACCACAGCGGTGCCATCCACCAATATGAAGTAAACAGCTTGATGTGCACTCACTGGGGGAGATGGTAGAGAAACATTTCTGTGTTGCTTCAGTCTGACAAATACGTTGTCAGAAAATCTGTCATCTGCTGGCAGGATGAAAGGGCAGTGTTTTATGAAGATTGATTTGAAAGCATTTCTGCTTTACTGATCAGTTAATAGTCGAAACAAAATGGATAAAAGAGACAAAGGGAGTAGGCATGTGACAGAGATCCCGAGGTAAGATCAATCCTAGGAAATCCATGGTGCCGTACTGTTTACGTGCCACCCTGGCTCCAAACAAACCCGCTTTTAACCGGGTGTGTGGTGCGACACAGCTGGAGCTGTGTTCACAGATAAGGTGGCGCAGTGCAATTTTGGTATCCATTTTGGCGTGACATTGTTTCTGCCTGCTGAGAATGGTTCTTATTGCAAACCCGAGCAGAAAGAACCATTTTAGCGACTTCATTTCACAGATGCCCACCCAGACCTCTCCAAAGACAAACCAAAGCATCTGTTGCTTTGATGTACGGTACAACTTTAATCTAGTACACATTCAATATACATCAAATGACTACTGTTAATAACGTATCTGAGATTAATGGTTTGATTTGAACCAGTGTCGTCCACAACATTACATTCTGTTTCAGTTGATTTAATATATGTATCCATTTTGCAGGAATAATATATATGTTGGATTAACTGTAGTCTCTATTTGATTGGTGCACTGCAAATGCCTAGGTCAAACAGCTTGTTTAAAATTAATTGATAATTAGATCATTAATTAATGGGAAACAATAACCAGAGTTAAAGCAGATTCTTGAAAAGTAACTATTAGATTTTAGAAGATAAAATATGTGTCTGATCTGTACTGTAGCCCAGCTGTCTTTTCTGCATTTGTCAGTTTGAACTGTGTTGCTGTGTAGCCTGGATTATGAATTTAACTTCTTCATATTAGTGTAATATTATCATTCAATCTACACACTGAGCTCTGATTAGTCAGTGGGCGATGCTTTCATACGAGTAGATCTCTTATCTGGAACTTAACCTGCTCCGGAGCAGGTTGGGTGTTCAGCATAAGTTTCCATGGCGATCTACCCCGGTAAAAAGTGAACCACCGTCGTAGGACTGAAAACCCAGGGTTAACCCTTAAGTTACCTCGCTAACCCCAAATCCTGCTTTGAAGTACAAGCCTCAGGTCGCCCCCTTGTTGCGATTTTAAACATTTTGCGATATGCTATGAGTACTGTGATGAGATATATTGCGATATATTACCTTTTTTCAACTGCAATTTATGTCAACATCTGTGTCATCTAATAAGATACAGTTTTCACTGTGTTCATCTCAGAGATTTCATTCACATATCTTCAGGTCAGAGGTCAAGGGACCCCTTTGAAAATGACCATGCCAGTTTTTCCTCGCCAAAATTTAACGTAACTTTGGAGCGTTATTTAACCTCCTTAGTGACAAGCTAACATGACATGGTTGGTACTGATTTCTTAGGTTTACTCGCTTCATATGATACCAGTTCTTCACTCTAGCTTTAAGACTGAGCCCGCTACAACTTCTGTACGACAGAATAGCGGATAACCGGTCGGATTGTTGAGAGGTTAATAGTTTATATAATTAAAGACTGCAATACTATGCTGTATCAATTTTTTCCCCACCCCTATTGAATTGTACATGATATAGTAGTAGTAGTAGTAGTAGTAGTATAGGAGTATCAAAACAGGCATTTATTCATATATATGTAGGATTATTACACTCCTAACCTTTTCAGTCAACCATATTTGTGTGTGTCTTCCTCAGGTCCACACAGCACCATATCACGGTGCCCTCCCAATGAGTACCAGTGTGGAGGAACGGATCTCTGCATCCACATGAGCAAACTGTGCAACGGGGCTCCAGACTGTACTGACGGCTGGGATGAGGGACCACACTGCAGAGGTATCACTGTCACACACGCATTTTTGGGATATGCAATATGAATGTAAAAGAGTGTGCAGGAGGTAAATAATACAATGTGCTAGTACATCCTGTCTGTGCGAAAGAGATGGGAGTAGGGAGCCTGACTGGATTTCTGTCATTCTATTTGTCGCTCTTTTATCGTGAAATTCTCACCCCTGAAACCTTCACACTGAAGTCACAGTATAGCAGATTGATTTACCACATCAAGGTGAAAATACAGTATTGTGCTGTTTTTTTGTTGCATGCTATATGGAGACGCAACCAACTGTACGTTTGACCTCCTGTACATGTGGAACAAGACGGTCATTAATTCATTCTTTTACCTATTAAATTAGGGAAGTTGTCATGTTGAAACCAGAAAATAGGAAGCGATTTCTGATGAGCCTAAAGAATGTAATGCTCTTGACGAGAATGTGCTGACCAGGTTGACCACACTGGGTGAAAATAAATCTCGATTGTGCAAAAGACGTTTATATTTATCTAGCACTTGATAGATGGATTATTACAGGAAAGATTGAAGGTGTAAAGGGAACTGAGGACTTCCTCTATTTGGGAGTCATGTCTGCCAAAAGGTTAGCAGAGGAACACAGTGTCCATCATCGTGCTGCTTTGTGTCCTAACACGGGTCAAATAAATGTTTAAATAGCCATCATTACTTCTGCATCACTAATATATACCCTGAAGTATACGTGTATTAATGATAGATTTCAGTTTTGCTTGATGTCAAAACTGCCTTTCGCAGTCTGTACAAAATCCAACAACTAAGAATCTTACTGAACAAAAAGCAAAAATATGAAATAATAATGTTATCCCGAGGCTCTGAGATTTTGATTGGCACAGTGTGCAGAATTAAATACCTAACATGACTATATCTTCCTCTCCCGAGTGTCAATCTGTCATTCTTTTCCTTTACTAAGGCGGGCACCTGTCTTTTCTCTAAGAGAAAAATATCTATTTTATTCATCTTCCCACTACACCTTCAGTTAAAAAAAATGAGCTAGGATGAAATATTTATTAAAGAAACATGGAGAGAGGCTTAGGAAAGGGCATCAAAATTTCATGCACTTTCAGGCTGGCTGGACTTTTGAGGTGAGAGTGGACTTCTATGTATGTGTGTGTGTGTGTGTATTCACCACATCTGGCCACATGTGGGGGCGCACCAGCTTTCTGGGGCCCCATGACTGTTTATTTCATGGTTTAAACTTGGTTAGAATTATGTTAAACGTTTGTTTTTTTGGGGGTATATTTGTGTCTGTAACATAAATACCTCTCGTTGACATCTTTTGTTTTAAGGGGTCGTCTGATTGATACGAGCGGTTTGCATTCTGAACCAAAACAGAGCAATTTTTTGTATTTTTATTTGCTCAAAATAAATATTTCGTGGTATGTGTTCACGTCGGTTGGTTGTTTACATTGTTGCCCATGTTGGTCTTCTAAACACATCTCGGTTGTTCGGTGCTCAGACTTGTTTTGGAAAATTCCGGGCATGTCTGTAATTTGAACTGTGGTTGTCCCAGCAAGCCTCCCGAGTGCAGCAGGAAGATTTGTTGTCTATAATATTCAATGCATTGTATGGGGATTGGCAGCAGGGCACCGGTTATATGGAGTAACTCAACTGGTGTTTATTCTCATGCAGCAGATCACTTAAAAGTCTGAGTCTGGGATAATAGCTGAAAATTAGAGAGCTGGTTCAGCTTCTACTTGCACGGCGGTCATATCTGTTCAGGTTCAAGTTTAACTTTATTATTGTGCAGAAATACAGTATGTACAGTAGAGTATTGCACCAAAACTGTGTCCGTTAGTTTCTTTAATCCTGTGTTAAAGTGTGTGCGGTGAGATTCTTGATCCCTCTTCCCTCTCCCCGGAGGTGCTGTGTCAGTGTGAATTGTCTGCCAGTGTTTTCTGGGCAAAGTGAATCACTTGTGACTGATAGATCTCAGCCTGGTTTGACACAACTGTGTCTGTTTGACTATGACTCACTGTGTCTTTATTTATATCTCACAGGATGTGCCGTGCTCTGTTGAAAACTCTGTTGAGATTCCATTATGCGTCGGTCGGTCGGTCGGTCAGCTGACTGGAAGGTGTGATTGTAGCGTGTTGTGTTTCTATATTTGATGTGTGTAGCCTTGGAGATGGTCGGGGTTAGCGGGGAGGTATTGATTGTGGGTGCAGGGCCAAAGTATTTGTTGATTTCTGTTGCGTATCGCTGGCCTTTCCATTTACAGACTTTTTGTCTAATATTTGTTTTACTTAGAGGAGCAATCCACCTTAAAGGGATAATTAGATGGGCCAAGTCCACCGCACGGACAACAATACTACTAACTTTATTTATATATCACCCTTTAAAAAGAAACTTACAACATGCTTTACAGTAGAAACAAATAATAAATCTAAAACATAAGATATAAAACAAGACAAACAACAAACAATTACATCAAATAGCATCAGTTACAAAAGAGCCATGAGATAAAAGTGAGTTTTAAGAAGAGATTCAAAAGAGGATCTCAGTTAGGGAGTTCCACATGCTGATGCATTTGTTTTTCACAAATGATTGCAAAGCTCCAGACTTGTGTCTGCTGAATTTGTCATTTCTACTATTTTTAGTTTACACAGTTGAATGGTAAATGGACTTGCATTTATATAGCGCTTTATACTATATGTCAGGATTCACCCACCGATTGGTGGACGACTTACTCTACCTCTGAGCCACAGCCACCCCAATGGTGTTTGCACAGTAGCAGCACTGTGTTCTGTAAAAGAATAGCCTTGTTAATTAATCTGATGATGCATCAGCTTGACCTGAATTGTCCGCGCTGCTAGCATTTCTGATTTGTATTATTCTGCCTCTGTGCTGCTTTTGTACTGAGCTGTTGTTCGCTCTCGTCGGTGACGCATTCTGGTTCAATAGATGTGTTTTTGTTTTCAGGGACAGATCTAGGAACTCTTATCTGTCTCTTCCTGAAAGTCACACTAAATCCAACCACACAACTAGATCACATCTGTTGCCAGTTCTAATAGCTGATTATGATTTGATGGGTAACTGAGCCGTCTCTGAATGTTTTGTACTCATTATTTATATGCATTTCATTGTCAGGAGGAGGCTGCAGAGAGTAGAGTTCAACAATTTAGCCAGACACCTCAGACACAGTATTTATGCACTTCAGCACCCTGCTGAGCTGTAAATATTCCCGCTAAAACGTACGACAGCTTCAGCAGCACCTGCTCCTGTCGCCTAGCCTGTCTCTGTGTCTTCTGCCAGATAGTACCCAGCAGGATGAATGAAATGACTGATCACAGTATAATCTGTGGGTTTATGTTGAATGGATTATTACATAATTGTGCACAAATCCACCTCCTATTAGAACCACTGATGCAGTGTTTTCAGCCCAATAACAATTTCAGTAACAGGAGAGAAACATTAATGAACACCTTCTGTCTTAAGTCACTCCTTATTATACAACCTGTCGCCCTCCCATGCACATTACGCCAATAAACTCACTCCTGTCTCCCTCATTTGTCTTCCTCCCAGAGTTTATATCCAACTGCTCGCTCTCGGGTTGTCAGGAAAGCTGTGCGGTGACTCCAGCAGGGCCTGCTTGTTACTGTAAGAGTGGTTATGAGATCGGCGCAGACGGGAAGACATGCAAAGGTGAGTTCCTCTAATGGCCACCCTCTGTGATATACCTGCAGTTAAGTATGTGCCGCAAGTCACAGAAAAATAGTAGATCTTTGTGTTTTATTCCTGTATGGAGTGTAATGACAGGATGATAATGTTGCATCAACATCAAACATAAGCTTATGTGCTTACCTTGTCCAGTAACGAGCAGCCAAAGCTGCACCGGTGTTTACTCAGGTTTTGGAGAAGCTGAATCAAGAGCAGAGCACACAGCGGGGGAAGTTCAGGGGCCCTGGGAGTGTGGAGCATTTCCCACAAAAGCCTGTTTAGGAACATTCATATCTTAGCAGCCATTGAGATTATAGCGGAGTCACAGGCATTGATGAGCAAACAACCTCACTGATATAATGGTTATTTTGTGCAACACATCACCTTAAATTAAAGAATTACTGACTTAGTCTGGCAAAAATAACCTGAGGAGGAGACACAGAGTTTTTAGTTTTTTGAAGTTAAATCAGCATTGTTATTTCCCATCTGTGGAAATGTTTGTTTTTATTGTACTTTCAGTTCATACCTATTTCTGAACTAGAATTTGTTATTTTTATTTTATTTTTTATACCTGCTATACCCTAATAAGACCATCTGTGGTTTCTGTGGTTCAGATTTTGACGAGTGCAGTTTGTATGGGACCTGCAGTCAGTCCTGTACCAACACTGAAGGCTCGTACGCCTGCTCCTGTGTGGAGGGCTACTTGTCCCAGCCGGACAACCGCTCATGCAAGGCCAAGAATGGTAAGTACCAGCAGACAACAGCAGGGGCCAGTTGCATACAAATAGTTTGTCTTAAATATAACTTATATTAAGTCAAACTTGCTATAGACGTTAGCTAAAAGCAAGATAAAGGTAATGGGTAAACAGTTGAAATAGTTGGCTAAAAATTTGCTAAAAGCAATGGATAAACAGTTGAAATTGTTAACTAATAGTTAGCTAAAAGTAATGGATAAACAGTTGAAATAGTTAGCTAAAAGTAATGGGTAAACAATTGAAATATGTAGCTAAAAATAGCTAAAAGGGTAGGAAAAACAGTTAAAATAGTTTGCTAAAAATAGCTAAAAGGACAGGAAAAACAGTTAAAATAGTTTGCTAAAAGTTGTAATGGTTAAAAAGTTTAAAAACTTAGCTAAATAATGGGTAAACAGTTTAAATAGTTAGCTAAAAAAATGGATAGGAAAAACTGTTGAAATAGCTCAAAGTAATGGATAAACAGTTGAAATAGTTTTCTAACTGACCTTCAAACTGATTTTTGCCATAGCAACAAAGCTCTCACCTCAGGCTTAGCCAGGGGGAGAGGTGGCTAACTTTCCTACCTCAAATTAAGTCAGTCTTAATATTTATGCAACAAATAATTAGACTAGTCTAACCTGACAATCTAAGACCTGAGGCCAAGACTAGTCTTAAATTAAGTTTATGCAACAGGCCCCAGGACTGAATGTAATCCAGTTTTGACCGAGACGGCGGATGTTCTGTTCATGTTCCTCCTGTCAACCGTTAGTTTATGTTCATGTCACGTTCCAGTGCCGGTAGACCGTCTGCCCGTCTTGCTGATCGCCAACTCCCAGAACATCCAAGCCACCTCCCTGAGCGGCACCACGGTCCACAGCCTGCTGTCCACCAGCACCAAACAAACCACAGCCATGGACTTCCTCTACGCCGAGGAGACCGTCTGCTGGATCCACGTAGGAGACGCCCCCGCATCCACACACCTCAAATGTGCCAGGATCCCTAATCTGAAGAGCTTCACAGAGGAGAGAGTCATCAACATCTCCCTCAGCCTGCACCGTGAGTACACCACAGCAGCATGCAGCTTCACCCTGGTACATTTGTAAAGCACAGCATGATCTGCGCAGGCCAGAGTACATGGCAGGATGTTACAGCACATAATAAATAATACAACAGCAGAAAAAGTTGCCTCACACTGCAACAAGGCAAAGTCTGTGTATGTGTGGGTGTGTGTTGTAATTTTTCAGGATATTTTATTCTCGGAGGCCACATATAAGGTGAATTTTTACTGCAGATTTTATTATCTCATGTGGCAAGGCCGGAAGAAAACACGGTACACCACCTGTGGCTACACAGTGATCTGTCAAACATCTCATGATTTTTTCAAGATGAATTTTCTAGTTTAGGTTGTAGGGTTTACTATTGTGGGCTCACAGTGAAAAACAAAGACCTGCTCCACTCTCCAGAAAATATATTTTTTAGAGCTGTCAATATATTAAAATATTTAATTTTGATTAATCACATGATTGTCCATGATTGATCGTGATTAATCGCAATTTAATCACGCATTTTTCATCTGTTCAAAATGTACTTTAAAGGGAGATTTGTGAAATATTTAATACTCTTATCAACATGGGAGTGGGCAAATATGCTTGCTTTATGCAAATTTATGCATATATTTATTATCGGAAATCAATCAACAACACAAAACAATGACAATATTGTCCAGAAACCCTCACAGGTACTGCATTTAGCATAAAAAATATGTTCAAATCATAACATGGCAAACTCAAGCCCAACAGGCAACAGCAAATGTGAGTGTGTCAGTGTGCTGACTTGACTATGACTTGCCCCAAACTGCATGTGATTATCATAAAGTGGGCATGTCTGTAAAGGGGAGACTCGTGGGTACCTATAGAACCCATTTACATTCACATATCTTGAGGTCAGAGGTTAAGGGACCCCTTTGAAAATGATCATGCCAGTTTTTCCTCGCCAAAATTTAGCGTAACTTTGGAACATTTTTAACTTCCTTTATGGATTTCTTAGGTTTTGTAGTTTCATGTGATATCAGGATTTTCACTCTAGTTTTAAAACTGAGCCCACTACAACCTCCGAAAGATCGATTGCGTTAATGCATTAAAGAAACTAGTGGCGTTCAAACTAATTTGCATTAACGCGTTATTATCGCATTAACTTTGACAGCCCTATTATTTTTGTTCTAATGTGATGTATATTTGCAGGATTTGATCCTGTGTGAGAAGCAGTCACACTTCATACTGTTGCTTCATACTGTATGCAGAGGAGGAAAAAAGTAGCATTTCACTCAGAAAAGCCCATTCAATGCTCCCATTATTCATGCTAAAATGAAACACCGACTTGATAGCACAGTAAATGCGTGAAGATGAAAATACAGAGAAAAGCAGCACAGCAGACATCCATTTCGCCCACAGCTCCTTCAGCAGTTAGACCTTGAAAATATTAAATAGGCTGACTGGAAGTTTGTTTCGACACACACACACAGACAATTCAAAGAAACCGTCTTCACTGTAAATAGGCCTCTTCATAGCCTGGTAGATGCGGTAAGAGCACATTGAACCAGATGTTTTCAGGGCTGTTTTCCGTCCTGTTGCTATCTGGAAATGAATGCAATTGGAGTCAGATGACTGCTTGAGTGACATTCATTCAAAGGATTTTGAGTCATCCTGATTCACCTTTGGCCTTCCGCATCTATCAGTAGCAGCCCAACCTTTGGCTGCAGTCCTCGGCTGATCCTCACCTTGAACTATTATGTTTGTCTGGTATGCATCCTTTGCAGATGGCGATTTTGGCCGCGGCTTGTTGCTCTGAATGAATTCAAAAATGTGTTTCACTTTTAAAGTCAAATGTAAACAGGTGGAGGAAAAAATTTCCCCCTTAATGTAGCCAAAACTGAACTGAGCATCAATACCTACGTGCTCATGCGCAGCCTGTGAGTCAGAGGTATTGTGGCAGCACATTAAAAGCAGCTGTGTTTTTCCATGGCTTAAGTTTCGTTTTCAGAAAGACTCTATTCTCCTGTAAAAATGAAACTAAAAAGACAGACCTTGGAGATCTAAGGAGCGCGATCGAGTGCAGACGTGTGTACGTGCGTGCTCCTGAGTGTAGACAAACTTGTGGGTCAAAAGCCTCCACACCCACGCCAGCTTCCCCTCCCTCTGTTTATCCCTTCTTTGCTTCGAGTTCCTAGCCGTGTTGCGGCCTGGTTTTCGGGCAGCTTGTCTGCAATGTGAATCGGAGAGAAAGCACAGAAACAACACATTTATCCACACAAAGCCAGCAGGAATGCATCATTGTGTCTTTTAGGAAGTTGGTTGACAGATGGTTTATAACGATGTGCGTTGTCATACTTATCCAACCGTTCATTCAAAGACTTTACCTTGAATTAAAACAACATTGCATTTCTCACTCACTTAGTCATTATGCTCATATTCTCGGCGCCATCCTTCCTGGTTCTCTCCACAATCCCTTAACTCCACTTCTGATCTGTACACAATACTTAGGATATAATGCAGACATGCTATAATTGTATTAAATCGTATAGCTCAGCTTTATTCCTCTCCTTTCTCCTCCTCTGTTTTGTACTTGCATACATTGTGACCGATCCACATCCACTCAGTATGCAGCGGCTCGTCTCCATTCACATCCCTTTTTCCATGTGACTAAAGAATGCATTAACATGGCAGAAATGACTTTCTCAGTGCAGACCCATCAGAGAAAATGAAAAGGCCGAGCCATGACAGTCGGGCAGCTCTGTCTTCCACATGCGCGCACAGTGCGGTGTAGCTGTCATTTGGAAATATGTTCATTTCAAACCAGATGATATCAGGCGAGCTCCGAACAATGAAAATTATGCATGAGGCGTTTTGGTGTCCCTCTCAGTAATAACGTCACATCTGTTATATTAGCACATTATACAGTAATCAATCAGGCTCATGCAGGAAAAAAGACCTCATAGCAGCTTCCTCAAAATTACAGAAAGATTGCCACACTGATACAGAGATTTCCTATTAAAAAATCATGTATTTGTGCTTAATAATTATGAGCGGAGTAATTCAAAGAATGAGGATTATCACTGCTGCTATACCCATGCAGCTTTAACCGGGCTCACATCGGACAATTTAAGGAGCAGAAGAATTTGCAGGAAATTCCAGCAGCTTCAGTTGGGTTCTCCACGGACGTCCCCCCACACACACACACATACGCACCCACACACACTGCAGTGCTCATGCACACACACACACACATCCTGATACACACATGTGGAGCATGGACAGGATGTGCATGACTGATAATGAAGGATTAGAGCTGTATTGCTGAAATAAGGAAGCAATTGAAGGGCACTGCACATCGTGTATCCGAGTGACATTATTACAGTTTTCATGTCAGTATGTGTATGAGTGACGTGAAAAAAGAGAGGGATGCAATTTGAAGGCATTTTAATTGTTAACAAGACAAACGGACAGAAAGGAAAGTGCTAGTTGTTTCCTAGCGTGACTGTTTTGCAGAATAAACCACATCTCAGGCGTAGACAGGAGCTAGTTATGACAAAAAAAATATAAATCTTTATATTTATGATGACAAACAATGTCAGGAATGTTTAAATCTGACCACTCAGAGGACCCCAAATACTTAGCGTCAGCGCAAATAATATACAATACAAAAGGGCAGATTTTTTTCATCTGTTCCAGTCCATAATGTGGAGCGACTGCCCAGACAGCAGAGTTGCTCTTTTGGACAGGCTGCTGGCGTGTGAGTGTGACAGAATAGGAGGAGCAGGTTTGTGCTTACAGTCGACATCGAAGGAGCCAGCAGCAACCAATGACAGAGGTGAACATACAGGAAATGATGCGTGTGTGGTTGGAGTGACTCATGACCTCAGTATGCCACAGATGAGTTGTCCAGATGTGTCTCCAACCCCCCCTTTCTCTCTCTCTCGCTCTCTCTCTCTCTCACTTTCATGACATTCCCTTTGACTCTTTTTTTTTTTAGTCCCACTCTCCTCTTCCAAATGTCACGAAACATACACTTAGTCTCATTCTATATTTGACACTGTCTGTTTCTTGCCATCGCTAATTATACCAGTCACTCACATCATACAAAAGTGGTGATGTAAGTCTTATGTGACTATGAAAAATGTAACTTATTTTTCCACTACTTTTAGTGATGTTTTTTGTTCTTCAAAAACATTTTTGTTATATTTGTTGAAATTATCTCAACATCCCGACAGCAATCAATAAATCAAATGCTCTGACAAAAAAAAAGACAAAATCGAGTATCTGTGGCTGTCGCAGGACTGTAAGGAGCCCGTTCAATCATTTCATTCAGTCCAAATGAAATGATTAAACGGCTTGACAGCTGTTAGTACTAACAATAGCCATGTTTGCCGTTCACATTCATTATGATATGATTACTTTCATAATGATAACGTCTGGAGCTAGTGCTGGTAGCTACTTTCATTGGAAAAGGGTTGGCAACACTGGGCTGGTAATTTATGAAATCTAGTGTACTCATGTTAGTTTCTCAACATTACCAACCTTAGCTTTAAACAAAATAAAGAGAATATATCTGAGTTTATTTTAGTAAAACTGTGTAAAACTCAATAGTATATAAAGATCACTGCGCAGTCGGTACTGAGGCACAGTGGTGATTTGAGCTAAATGCTAAAGTCAGCGTGCTCACAGTGACAATGCTAATATAATGATGTTTATCATCATAGTTTAGCGTGTTAGTGTGCTTATTAGCCCCAAACACAAAGTACAACCGAGGTCGTTGGGAATGTCATTGCGTTTTTCCGGTACCAAAGTATTGGGCAAACTAAAGTTTTTTGACCCGATGATGCTAGATGAAAAGTCAAGGTATCACCAAAGTTAATCCATCCTGAGGGGAACTTGAATGTCTGCACAAATTTCATGGCAATCCATCCAATAGTTTTCAGTCTGGACTCTGGACGCTAAAGATCCAGATTAAAATTGGATTAATAAAACACGATTTGCAGTGTGCAAACACAATGCATTTTAAACATTTGTTGTTGTTGTTTTAAATTACATTGAGGGACTGGCGCATCAACCATATCTAATTTGCATTTCCTCACAATTTCTCCTCATCATTTTCTATTACATAAAGCATACTCTGAATGAGCTGCACTTGTCAGACATTATTTATTGTAAACTGTGTTGAGGAGGAGCAGGAAACAACCTTTGAATACATATAGCACATATCTGTTTGATCAGTTGTTTCTAACATATGGGTGTTGAGCTCTCCCGATGGGAAACCTAGAAATGAAGCTGAGATAGATTAACATTCGGTAGCACTAGATGCTGATGCTCCACACTGTGCACAGGAGGGCTGATCCCAGAGCTGTTGCTAAGCCTCTCTTCCCTGCCTGTACTGTAAGAGCTACAGTACCTGCTCCCACTGCACACAGTGAGCTACAGCGTGCTGCTTAGCACAGACACCGGCCTGAAATCTCCTTAAGAGGTCATGTGCTGTTAAAAGGCAAGCCAGTCAGCACATTTTCAAATCTTCTCTCCATTCAACACTTAGTTCAGCTTTAAACCTCTCTCTCTCTCTCTCTCTCTCTCTCTCTCTCTCTCTCTCTCTCTCTCTCTCTCTCTCTCATTAACCATGAACCATGAAATACATTATAGTCTTTGGTCTACACTTTAGTCCCTCAAATGAACCACTTTATTTCCCCTCTTGCTTTGTATGGTTTCTGGATCTTAACAGAGCCACAAATTGTTGTTGTTGTTTTTTTTGCCATTCTCCCCCTGCCTGTGTGTCTCTGGTGTGACGCCTTCGCCAGATGCTCGAGGGAGTGTTTCTGAGTGCGGGGAGGTTGGCGAGGGGAAGTGGGGGTTGGGGTGTATGAGCGGTCAGCGTTTTAAGCTTCAATCACAGTTTAAAAGTGAGGTATCAAAGCCATATTTAAAAGTAATGCCACTATCAATGCCCCTGTGTTAGCCGCGTAGTTCAAGCTGTGGATGCCTGTGGAGATGTATGCCCTTCACTTGAGCTCCTACATACAGTTATCGGAGTAAAACTCAGCCTAGCATTGCTCCATTTAGCAATTCACTTTAAATACATTATCTAGACGTTCACTCAGCTGTTTTCTTAGACCAACAGGGAGCAGAGAGATGGACGAGGAAACACGGAGAAAACAAGTTGTTTAGAGACAGAGTAGGAAAAAAATTGAAGAAGGCGGCCGGTTCTGTTTTTTCAATTATGCTGTTTTGTTTTTTTATAGCATAGTTTGAGACAGACAGAGCTGCAGTTAATGAATCCAGACTGTTTTCCCACCTCTGGGGAGCAGACAAAGGGGAGGGATAGGGGGGATGATGCATAAGAGAGAGAATGGGAGGAGATTGAAAAGTCTTCGCTGGAGCCATTTCTGTTTAGCAGAGGTGGAGGAAAATGGAGAGCGGGGGGGTTGTCAGAAAGATTTTTTCACTTTTAGAATATTGCACAATCTCCTATTTTCTCCCCCTTTTGTTTACCATTGCTTAATCAGTGAATCAGTGTGTTGCGGGGCAGCTGGAAGCGTTTAAACAGAGAAACTCTGTGTTAAAAATTAAGAGCACCTTTGGGAATACGGCCCCTGATTCCCATAAACCTCTGAAATGCTGCTGCACAATGGCCAAGTTTCCCTAGTGGAAATCAGATCTCTCTCCCTCTTTCTTCTCTTCTCTGTCTTCCTTCTTTTCTTCTCACTTTTCCTTCCTTTCCTCTCGGTCCATCTGCATTTTTTCTTTTATCCGTTTTCCACTTTTACTCGAACCCGAAATATTTGAAAGTGATCCATTTCCCTCCCTTTGCGAGCCAGGCTCCTCAGAAAAAAATGTGTCCGTTTTTGTAAATACAGAGGGCTCCTCTGGAATTACAGTCAGATTTATTGGTCCGGAGCTGGTAAGCTTTCACTATGCAGACTTTTATTGCGCTCTTATGCGGAGGAATCTGCTCAGTCATTTCCCCCCACTCAAGCTTTTCTTTCCTGGTTGGAGAAATCGATCCTCCGGTCTCCCCTAAATCATCACAGTGACCTGCTCGCCCTGGTAAACATACCGCCATAATAGACCTCCACCCCTAGCACTGTGCACTGCATGACCACGGACTCCTGCAGCACGACTTTAGCCCTATATCTGAGGTGTTTGTGTACGTGTGTGAGTCGGTGTGTGTGTGGATAGCTCTGTGGAGAGCAGAGCTTACGGCAGCTGTGAAAATACAAGTCTTGTGGTTTGTGAAGCCCTCCTCCCCACTCTGTTTCTCACTCTCTCTCTCTCTCTAGTCATGCAGACGTATAGTTTTCATTCCCTATGTTAGGATTTATAGGTAGGACAGTGAGTGCAGGAAAAGGTATTCAGATACTTTGTTTACGTAAAAGTAGCAAAACTATAAATACTCAGAAAGTTAGTAAAAGTCTTCATATCATCTTCAAAATGCTACTTAAATGGATCATGATGTGTGAAATGGGTCACTTGTAGTGACCAACCAACGTTCTCCTCAGCTTTACAGAGCACTTTAGCATCTTTCAGCTCATTATTTTGGTTTTCCAGCCACAACTTTACTCTTTTGTTTTAACCACCCACGTTGATTCAATTAATTATTTTTTTGTGTTATATGGTATGCGTCTTAACTACTCGGCTACCCAGCTATTTTTAGAAGAAAAGCTCTAAAAATACGCCCATACGCATACCTGACCAGCACTAAAAGCCAGGCAGACAAAGTTAGAAATTAGTGAACATGTGTGTAGTGCAGCATTTCTAAATCTGAATATTTGCCTCAGGAGTTTGTGAAAAGCAAATACAGAGCTAAAATGACATATTGGACTTAAGGAAGGACTGAAACACAACATCAAATGAATGCTAATGTTACTCCATATCAGCTGGATGTGAAAACTTAAAGCAGCTGTTTGCTAACTAACAACTTATCAACATTAAAGGTGATAATATGTCAGTGTTGTGTTCACAGCTTGTTTCTGCTGCCCCCTAGTGTCCAAAAAAATCTGTTATTGCAGGTTCATTGCATGTATTATTAAAAGTACTAACTACACTGTCATGTTATTATATGTTATTGGATTATTATTACTGATGCATTGAGTTAGCATCATTTTAATGTTTCAGCTGGTATAGGTGGAGCCTATTTTGTATATGCTCATAGATTTTTAAAATCTCAGTTTGCAAAGTAACTGCAGCTGTCAAATAGATATTGTGGTGTAAAAATTACAATATTTTCCTCTGAAATAAAGTGGTGTACAAGAATAAAGTTGCATAAAATGGAAAAACTTAAAGTAAAGTACAAGTATCTCAGAAGTATACTTAAGTATAGTACTTGAGTAAATGTACTTTCCACCACTCGCTACAGTAAATTGATCATTCTGGACCTTTTAATATCCTCACGTCTTCTTTTCCTTTAGCTTTAACAATGGCTTTCTTTCTCTGGTCCTTGGCTCAGCCTCAGTGTGGCTGAGCTGGTGTTTGAGGAGAGGAAGGAAGAGGAGGGAATGAGGGAACCAGTGAGAGGGGTATATTAGTGTCTCATGTTATTCTTTTTCTCTATTTTTCTGCTCTCTCTCAGACCCTCCCTATGTGGTCCCGCACCACATTCAGCACAGTTTGGATAGAGCAGGGGTATTCCAGTGTTTTTTTTCACAGTAAACGTTCCATAAAGTACGTGTGTGGTGCTATGTGCACGCGTCCAGGTGTTTGATTTTCATCTTCGGGCGGGGCACTGGTCTTCCCCGTGAGCTGAGCCTGGAGAAAATAAACACAGCGGACACCACACGCCCGCAGTCGGTTAGTTACAGCTACGGCAACATCGCACCCCTCGAAGCAACAAACAGCCTGTCTCATATTCTGTCTGTCTGAGTGGCTTTGAATGACACACACATTACCTAGACACTTGCTAATTGGAGTTGGCTCTCATCTCGTTTGTCAGTCAAGAAAACTGACCCAAGTCCAAACATGAAGATTTGGACTGTGTATGAATGTGTGTGTGTGAGGGAGAGAGGGAGCTGTTGAAGTAGCTGCTACAAAGTATTGCTGACTAATTTACTTCATCACATGACTATGAGTCAAACCTCTTACCCATCTGCTACAAGTATGTACAACAACATCACGTGCTCAAGCTCTTTACCAATCAAAATGAATCAATACAAGTACTGAAAGACACTGTTTTTGTCTCCCCCCCTGCACCTCCTGTGTCCCAACTTACCCCCTCCTCACCCGTCCGCCCTTTCTCTGTCCAGATGTGGAGCAGATGGCCATCGACTGGCTCACCGGAAACTTCTACTTTGTGGATGACGTGGACGACAGGATCTTCGTGTGTGACAAGGATGGACAGACATGTGTCACCCTCCTGGACCAGGAGCTGTATAACCCTAAAGGCATCGCCCTGGACCCGACCATGGGGTCAGTATGCACAAACACACTCCATGCAAACTCGTAATAATCCCATGAGAAGTCAAACTTCTGTCATCTGTCGTTGTTACCCAACTTTAAAACAAGGAGTTGAAATGGAGGGAAAAGGCTAAATGGAAGTTTGGACGTCGCAGTAATTGAGTGCAGATGTTCTGTTTGCGGACTGTGTAGGTTTTGAATGTAAAAGCATGTTTTTGTTACAGCTCTTTTGTTTATGACCAGACTTTCCAACTGAATTCCTGAAAGTGTGTGTGTATATCTGTGGTGCATGCTTGTGTGAGTGTCTGAGAGCGCGTGTGTGTGTGTGTGTGTGTGTGTGTGTGTGTGTGTGTGTGTGTGTGTGTGTGTGTGTGTGTGTGTGT